>CM060685.1:198645008-198945008 GCA_030686995.1 Artemisia argyi | reverse complement strand
GCTACAACCCATGTAATACACATATGATGGATGTCTAAGACTCCTATGACCCACCATGGATCCCGTAGATACCATACTAACCATTACCATAACCTAACACTCACTAAATCCCTTGCACTTTTAAAATCAGAAAACACAGAATTTTTGGGTACATTCGCCCACATGAAATCACGACAATTAAAGCTCAACAACTCACACCAAAAATTTATCATGGTCTATCATAAGCATACAAGCTAATCCCAGAAGGCCATGGACCAATAACACACACAAGTAGTCAAAAGAAAATCAAACTTGTCAACTACCCAAATTCGGATCTGAACGCACACCAAAACGTTTTAATTAGAATAAAATACTTCCACAAGTTTTTATCGCAAATCCTTTTCGTGGTAGTATAAGATAACCTAAGACTTAACTATTCCAGAAGGGCTAGTCTAAATACCACTTTTACAAGCACAATTCACTATCAAACTTTTACCCAAATTCTGTCCCGGTTTGACAGCTTTGACACCTTAACAAAGAAAAATCAAAAGACTAACTTCCCTACCTTGAAATCAATCGTGGCTGAACTTTTTGGAAAGATCTTTCATTAAAATTCAATTTAGACTCAAAATTCGTGATCTAACTCCTCAGCATCTGTTAATTACACTCACATCTTTACAGTCATAGTTTTCTGTCCAAACCCTAACGCATAAACTAATGCGTTTTACACTCAATTTTCTTAACCAGTCGCCATAATATTATTAGCCAATGATCCCAATATGTTTAACATCATTAATTTACAGAAGTTAACACAAACCCTAATTGATCATATAATTATTACATGAATTATATTAATTAATCAATTAATTGAACATAGTGTTTAAAGATTTTACCTTGATTCTTGATTTTAGCTTCAAAACTATAAACCCTAATTTTTCTCCTCTTCTCTTGCCCTTGTGATCGACTCAAAATTGCAGAAAAATGGCTTTAGGGTCGTTGGTTATGATTATATGGGTAAGGGTTAGGCTTGTTTGGGTTGGACTAGGATTCCTTGGGCCTAAGAGTCATATTTGGACTCAAATTGGGTTTCCTTTTTCCCCTAAAATCACTCTATAGCCGATTTTTATATACATATATATATATATATATATATATATATATATATATATATATATATATATATATATATATATATATATATATATATATATATATATATATATATATTTATTTTTTTATTAAATTAACTTATTACACTCAAAACCTCATACTTTTCATATTTTATAAATACCCGTAGCTAATCCTAGCGTCTTACGCGATAATCCTCAGTTTTTACGACAAACCGGAAAAATTATCATTTTCAAAACAAAGTTTCCAAAAATAGAATTCCACACCCTTTTGAAACATAACTCATAAAAACAAATCCCACGTAACTTACTAATGCTCAATTACTTGAACAAAGACTTGTTACGCAAAAATACAAAAACACCAAAACTACACAATTCATTTCTACACCACAAAGGCGATTAAAATGAACTTATCCAAATATCAACATTACTCACTCACAAAACAACATCACGCAAAGGGATTTAGTGTTAAACTCACCTATATCACACATATATCACTTCAATCACCTAGGACACAACAAACAAACGTCAATCGAGTCAAGACTATTAGTCAAACTGACCTGCTAAAACCACGGTTGTTACATCATCCCCAACTTAAGGAAATCGCGTCCCGAGATTTCAACTACTCATCTCACCAATAGCATCAACAAAAGAAAATTTATGGATATTTAAGCGGAAAAATACCACTCCATAAAATCACATAGAAAGAACCACAAAAATGTGAACCGACTAAATACCCGAATTAACACGATAGAAAACATTTCGTCACTCCAACGATACACACAAATAGATACACTTCCAGATCAATAACACCAATGATCCAAATGACTTCTTACAGGTAGGTACGATACCCCCGAACCAAATGAAAATTCAAATGGTAACTGCAAGAAACACCACATATAATGGAGACACACAAAACAAACATTAATTAAAACATTTTCGAACACCCTGCATCTAACTTCCGCAGTCTAAATCCAACTACAAACGATCTGCTCACCAACCACATCCGCAAACAAATTTGAATACTTAAATATCATCTGATCCTCACGTTCCCAATTAAACTCAGGACCATGCTTAGAAGCCCACCGTACCTTTACCAACGCTATCTCACCACACTTCAAACCCTTAACATCTCAATACATATTCTCAACTGATTTTTCGACAAAGCGAAGAGTTTGTCGACCTTACTTTCATCTATGGCACATGCAGACTAGCATCCGCCAAACACTTCTTTCAATTAAATACGTGAAACGTATCATGTACACCACTTAATTCCTCAGCTAACTTCAACCGGTATTCCACAAATCAAATCTTTTCCGAAATCTCAAATAGTCCTACATATCTCGGTGCTAACTTGCCTTTCTTACTAAAACGCATAACAACTTCACAAGGAAATACTTTTAACCTCACAATATCACCAACACCAAACTCTAAGGGCTTACAGCAATAATCTGCATAACTCTTGTAGCGATCTCTTGCTGCCTTAAGTCTTTCCTTAGTCAGAAAACCTTATTCGTAGTCTCTCGTTCTAGGTCAGGACCAATTAGTTGACTTGTTCCAACCTTTGCCCACAGAACAGGTGACCTACATTACCTTCCATACAACTTTTCACACGACACATACTCAATACTAGAATGATAATTGTTGATATAGGAGAACTCAGGTAAGGGTAAATGTATACCCCGGCTTCCTCCAAAATCAAACACACCCAAGCTCGCAGCTCACCATCCAACGCCTGATTTGTACGCTCACTTAGTTCACACATTAGAGAATGATAAGTCGTACTCATCTACATACACGTTCTCAAGACGCTATAATACGTTTACCACTATCGTGAAGTAAGTATTTGATCATGTTTCTTGATGATCAACGCGACACCCCATGGCTCTTTACCAACTCACCGAGCAAAAAGTCTCACCAACTCCTCCTTAATAAAATCTCCAGGTACCTCTGCCTGTTGCAACATCCTAATAATCGTTGACTACAACCTTTACCTTCAAGCTTTTCAAACACTTGCTAAAGTATCAGTATTCTCCTTCATACCCACTCCTCCATACATCTCTTTTAAGGTAATAATACGTCTTATCCATTCTCGGATGTATCAAATACCTTGCATGATTGATGTCCTTACACTTCCTCTCAATGAAACCAATAGCTGGTCCGTAAAGTACATTCCTCCATCTTTGTTCCTTTCCATTTACTGGTCTAAACCAAGTAATCATTCTTCTTACATGTTCTCATCCTTGAACCTCTCTCTCTAGGCTGTCAATATCATCCTCTTAACTACGAACTGAATTATCATAATCATTGCTCACAAACATCCAAACTTCACTCATTCACTCCCGGTCAGCGCTCTTACCACGATGTCCACCTTTCCTTGATGGTGGCAAATCAGAAAATTGTAGTCACTGAGAAATTCCACACCCAACTTCTCTTCTACATATATTAGCCTCTTGTCAAATATATGCTAAAGATTCTTATGATCCGTGTAGATAATACTTTCTGCTCCATACAAATCTCATCTCCAAGTTCTATTTCCCAACTTTAAATCATGTATCACACAGTTCATCTTATGGATCTTCCACCTCCGCGATGCCTACGCAATCTATAGAAAGATAGAAATGAATCGTCAATAGTACCTGCCAATCCTAAGGACTTTCCACTCTTCACCACTTTTATCTTACTAATGTCCATGAACACTCACTATCGTTGACCACCTTCTTGAAGAACGTACATCTTAAAGCTATACCTCTCACTTGAACAACTTGGCAAACACCCTCTTCTTCTTCAACGAACCAATTGATAATCAAAACGACAATCTATCCTAAGTAAACGACGCGAACCACAAAACCGGTCGAACTAAAACGTATATCAACGAACTCAAAAGGGGTATGAATTACCGACTAGCGAAGTAACGAACATTAAAATCAAAGCTAGAAAAACACAATGAGAAATTTCCCCCCAATAAAAGTAGACACAGATAAAATGTTCAAGAAAACCCATACAAAGAAAATATAAAATACACGTACCCATAACACATCCACAAGCGTACCTCAACGAAAGAAACACTGGATGAACCAAATACATAACAAGTTTGGTAAATGAGAACCATAGACAGTTCTTATTCCCGTACTCGACCTTCCCAAAAACAAATGAACACCTGATGAGGCGAAAAATGATCCATTTTTAGGGGGTCATTTAAGCCCGGAATTGAATTTATTTGACCAAATATTGCCCTAAATTGTTCCTTTTGTGATTTTAGGTACTTTGGGAGTGAAATCTGGAAAAGGAAGCAATTCGGACGTTTTTGGAGCATAAAAGTGAAGAAAACGCCAAAGACTTAATTTTCCATGCTGGGAACAGTGTATGACGGCGTCAAGAGGAAGAAGTTGACGGCGTCAAGAGTAAAGATCATGACGACCCAATAAAGAAATGAAGGCGTCACAAAGTAGAGCGTCAAGAGTTAAATGTGTGACGGCCTGCAAATGTGGACAACATGACGGCGTCAGATGTAGATCAAGGCAGTCCGAGGATTATTTTGGCGGCGAGATGACGGCGTCACCCATTTGTTCTTGACGCCGTCAGACACTATTATCTATATATAGTTTTTTAATTTTCATTCATTAGAGGGGAACAAGTTTGGAGAAACCCTAAGGCCGAACATATACGAATTTTATAGCTTTTCAAGGGTTTTCAACCCTTGAATCCTTACATGTGTTATTGAGATAAGTCTTTACTTAATTCAATCAATATGTCTATGTGTTGGTTGTCTATATCTTGTGCTTGTCTTGATTCCACCATGCTAGGCTAGATTTATCTTGTGTTTGCTTAGATCTAATGAAACCTAGATGTTGATTATGTGTTGATTACTTGTTTATGGTTGTATTGGATGAATGATTTCAATGTTAGGCTTAAGAAAACTGGCAGATCTCCAAATGGTAACATGCTTGAACGTCTTAGGAAACATGAACCGATGTGTACTAGGTTTTATTGGTTGTATTTAATGCATGAGTAAATTCTAATGATCCCATGTTAGGAGCTTCTTGCAGGCTCGACATAGGAGTGAAGTAGGCACTCATAGGATTGGGGAAGTAAGTACGCCACCCCATGAATGATATTAAGGAATACAATCCGTCATCCACGCAACTATAACAAGTAATTAACATGTAAAAGATATTTAGGGAGTAGTGAAATCTAAGTAAACACATTTCTCCACTTATTGCTCACAACCTTAGTATAATATAGTTTTATTTTCATTTTTAGTATTTTATTTTGATTGCATCTTAGTATTGGGTTAGTTGACTACCAACTACTTCCGCCCATATCCTTCAAACCCGAGATATTTACTTGCTTTCTAAAAAATATAAAAATACAAAAAAGAATCATCCGTCATCTTTAGAACTAGTATTTAGGTTTTCAAATCCTAGCAACACTATTCCTAGCTGAACGATCAATCCCCCGGTACTTGTCACTATACTATACTACAACGATCAGGTACACTGCCTGGTGGGGGTTGTAAGCTTCTCAAGATCCCTTGAGAGGTAAAGCATGGTGCGATTCCCACGTATCAAGTTTTTGGCGCCGCAGCCCGGGGAATAGTTATTGTCTAGGTTAGAATCTCTTTTTATTAGGTCTACTTGCTAGATTCCTTTCTAGTAAGATTTTATTTTTTATTTTTAGGTTCTCTTTAGTCTATCTTATTTCTTTGTGTTTTTGTTCGTAACTTTTAACCACCCGACATCATGGACGATGGGAACATCTTTGAACCTGTCATCTCACCACAACAAAACCCACCACTAGAACCTCTTAGGCCTCGAACCTTAGGAGAGTATTCCCGACCTAGCCACCAAGGCTACCGAAACACCATTGAGCTCACCGAAGCCAATGTGACCCCCTTGAGATCCGACACCATCCGGTTGGTGCAAAGCGGATGTGCATTCCATGGACTTCGTTCCGAAGATCCAAATCAACATCTTAAGGACTTCCTTAAAATCGTAGATTCCATAGACCTAGATGTTGAAACTAGAGAGACAACCCGATTACGCCTATTCCAATTCTCTCTACGTGATCAAGCTAGTCAATGGCTTGAGCGTTTACCCGCGGGATCCATCACCACATGGGATGATCTCACCACTCGCTTCCTTACTCAATTCTTCCCATCGGGGAAGACTGCAATGCTCAGAAATGACATTTTGATGTTTGAACAACATCAGGGTGAAACTTTCTACGAAGCATGGGCCCGTTTTAAGGATCTCCTCCATAAGGTCCCTCATCATGGTATAAACCTTTGGTTATTAGTTCAGATTTTCTACGACAATGTTGACTATCACACTAAACATACAATCGATAGGGCCGCGGGAGGTAAACTGCGTGATAAGAACGTCGAGGAGTCCTGGGCAATTATTGAGGAGCTCGCCGCCGATAATCAAGAGATGTGGGAGTTTAATCATATGATAAAAGCGGCCATCAATGCAGTCTCAACATCTGGAGGGACCACCAAAATCCCCGATGAACTCCTATCCAAACTCGAGGCAAAAGTTGACTATTTTGAGGAAAGGCAAAGGAGACCTTTAAGTCCTAGACGGGCTACTGTCAATTCTGTCTTGAAACCGACTTCAACACCATTATCAGAGTCACCCTCTAGAGAAAATGTCGAGACTTTTCAAAACTATGCCCCACCTTATTCCCCTCCCGAGGAGCTTAGCCCGGAGTTTGAAGCTTGAATGAGAGAATATATGGCAACTCATTCCGGTTTGCTAGATTCGAGGAAGCAGTTTATAAGCAAAAAGAGGAGATGCAAGAGAAAATGAATGAGATGATGAGTCTATTGGAGGAGTATGCCAACCAGAGAACCCCCGAAAGAATGCTACTAAGGAAAGAAAGCGTCACCCCCACTACCCAATTTGTTAATTCCATCACAATTATAATGAGAAGGTAGAAGCCCCTACTAAACAAACCTTAGAAGAGCCACCAAAATCCCAACCCTTGAGTTACTACCTGAAACATGATATAAACGAAAACACTATAACAAATTGGATAAAGGGTGACGGGCGTAACCAACCTTCCAAACAGGGTTCTGAGAATGAGGAAGGGGGAAAAGATGAGTATGATACGTTACCTGGGGGGCCAATATTCGAGAGGCTATTGGTACAAAAAGTGGCTACTAAGCAGATAGCGTGTGGGAACTTTGAGATACCAACTAGCATCAGGGATTTGAAATATCTTAGTGCTTTCGCCGACCAAGGATCGGAAGTAAATCTTATGCCCCTAACTATTTACATCCAACTAACATCAAAAATGCTAGCACCCACTCGTGTAAGGTTATCCCTCGCTGGACACTCGTACGTATACCCCCTAGGAATCGCAGAAGATGTGTTAGTTAATGTCGCAGGATTCATGTACCCCGTTGATTTTTTGATAATCGATGATAAGGGAGATGGATGCATGCCAATAATCCTTGGGGCACCATTCCTCGCCACCGCCAGGGCTGTCATTCAGTATGAAGGTAGGAAAATTGAGCTCAAATCTGGAAAAAGAAAGATTAGTTTCCCCATGACCCCGCGAAATGGGCATGAGAATGTGAGTTGGAGAAAGCTCAAAAACAACATTGACACGACACCCATTCGTGTTTAGAATAAAATTCTTGCATGGGAGGCAAGAATCAAAAGCTACAAGGAGGCTAAATATGAAAGGAGCAAAAGCAATAAAGTTCATGTCGAGTTCGAACATAATGGACCAGCAGAAAGCCATGTACCATTCGAGGAAGGAAACTTGGTACTCTTAAGACACTTGGAAACAACAATACCACCCGATAAACCAAGTCCTTGGTGGTATGGGCCTTTCACAATTGAGAGCATGAGCCAAGATGGGATGGCTAACCTGAGAAGTAAAGTAGGTGGAGAGGTGATTGCAAGTATCGACAGATTGAGGTAGGGATGAGCATATTGACCCGATTCTCGTAACCGAACCGAAACCGTACCGGTACCGTACCGAAACTGTACCGAGTCCCGATATATGGTACGGTAGCGGGACTACTAAATAAGGCTAAAAAAAATCGGGAACTTTCGGGTTCGGGACGGGACTTATTCGGGAAATCCCGATTGGGTACCGGAATTAGAATAGTCCATGTTTTTTAGGGAATTATATTCAAAAACCCATTTGTTCCATGCATACGGGCTAACCAAAGGTCAAAAAAAAAAATAAATAAATAAGTAAAAAATAAAATAAAAAAATAAAAAAAAACCCTACTGGATGCTACTAATTAGTAACAGCAGCAGCTCTTCATTCATATCATTGGAAAACATAAGTCATCTCAATCTTTATGATTGGAAAACAATGGAGGTATGTTTAATATTTACGTTTAATGACTTTAATCTGTATCATTCGAATGGGTGTCCATGTTTCTACATTCAATATCATTGATTATATCAATGATTATTATATCATTTGATATCACTATATCATCAGTGATTATATCATTCGTTGAGATTAACAAACATCTACATACATTTGTTGTTAATTTATGTGCCAATTTGTACATTCTTGAAACAAGCATGCACATATATATGGAAATGGCTCGTACATTCTTTGTACAATACAAGTTTTAAACATTACTACACAAAAGGCTATAAACACCCCAAAATAGAGACTGGTTATATAAAACCCTGTTCCTATGGTAAAAAACTAGCGGGAATGGAAGGAACTAAGACTGGTTTTCTTGAAAAAACTAGTGTTCATAATACAAAACATATAAAAACTGGGTTTGTGGATAAAAACCGGTCTTTTTACACAATCAAAGACACTGATGTGTATGTAACAACATGTCTCTATGTATTTATGTTATAGAGACCGTTTTTGAAAAAACAACCGGTGCGAGTATTCTTTATTTTGAACTTCCAAGTAATGTGCAAATAATTATTTTGGAAAAATACTCATTTACTTGAATAAAAGCTAAATCATACCATAATGCTTATAAAATAATACAATGATTCCCTTACATATTATTTTGAAGATTATAGATATGCTGTTTATAGCTGATTATGTGTTTACAAAAGTATTTTGTAACAATTCGCAATTTCAGGTTAACTTTTATTTCCAAAAATTTCACTATTCACTTTTTACTATTCACTTTTACTATTCACATCAAAAATTTTTATTTCATATTCTCGTAAGTTAAACTATTTTAATGATAATCCGAGAATTTAACACTCGTCGGATCATTTATGCAAAAATCACAAAGCCGTGTCCGAGATTTACTTTTAGGTTTAAACGTCATTCCAGCATCCCGATATGTCCATAAAACATTATAAACAATATAAATATGATTTTCTCTCATTTTAGGACAATTCCAAAAGTTTTGGAATTTTACGTTTTTCAGTTCAGCGTTTTACGCGAATTACGCGTTTTAGACCTGCGTTTCCAGTTTTTGCAGCGTTTAAGCAACCCGATAGAACTTGCCACTCATTAAATATACTAAGATAGGTTATATTAATAAGTTCTAACATATTTATAAGTTTCATATTTTTAGGATACCCAATTTTAAGTTTCATGACTTAACGACTTACCGTTAGCGATTACCGGGACCAAAACTCACTCCGTAACTTAGATAAGACCATGACTACTCATCTAGTCACCCTTATCTCATTATGGCCGACTTAGGAGGGGGGAGTCACCTAGCATGTGTCTTGATCTTATACTTGAAGTCTTGGATTCATTACATGTGTTAAACTTGGCCATTAAGCTTCCTAAATATCCTAAAAGCCTAACCTCCTCATTTTTAGTATAAAAGAGAGCATTCTCTTCCTTTCTCCTTCAATACCAACGACCAAAACAGCCCTTATACACCATTTTGATGATGGTTCTTGCTAGTTTAATCCATCATAAGTTATACTCTTGTATTCCTTGTTGATTACTAGTTCCATTCCATCCATAAAACACTAAAATTCACCACAAAAACTCATCTCATTTCCAAGTGTTCTTAGTGAAGATTTTTACTAAAGGTTGTTTTTATGTTAGATTAGTGTTTATCAAGGGATTATAAGATAGGGTTTTTGATATGGAAGCATGGCTATGGTTGGAAAGGTTTTGGAAGATTAAGTAGTGGTTCTTGGTTTTGATCTTGGTTCTAGTTAGTTTCTTCACAAGTTGTAAGCAAACCATAACATACTCCTTGCTTAATTATCATTTTCATGCTCTTTGTGTTCCTTTCATGCTATATATGTTCTTGTTATTGTGTTCATGATGTTTAAAAATGGATAAAACAAGTATTGGTATACATATGTTAACTTATGACAAGTAAACAAGCAAACTAGTGATTTTTATGGAGAACCACGACCAAAATAGTATAACTATGATATTTGAAACTTACTTACTGTTTTAAAGGACTTCAAAAGGAAAACATAGCAATTTGAATCACCCAAAACGAGTACACGAGTCAAAAGATACGGCCATAAGAAGCTAGCGAAACCAAAACGCCGAAACTGCCTATAACCTACTATTTTGCATTCTGCCAATTTGAAAGTCACTCTTCTAGTCTGATTCATCAAAAAGTTAAAACACGAAAGTTGTCCGGAACGACGTTTTCGTTCAGGAACAAAGAAGCTCGAGCCCTGAAAACGCTTTCTGAGTGATAATTTTCTTCAAATTCTTAACAGCCCATTTTTAGACCAAAGTTACAATATAATGATTATATTTAGATGAGACCAAGAGGTCTAATGACCTAAAGCCGAGATCACAACCATGGCTAAAGCCAAGGTTGAGTCTCAAGACCATGGTAACAATGACCAAGGTCACGGCAAAGCCACGGCTAAAGACCATATAACTTTTAAAGATCAAAACTTATATATATGTTATCAAATACTACAATAGTAGGGAGCCTCATGTGAGGAGTTCATTAAGTAAGCCGTCGAGATGAGTTGTGGATTTAAGAATTAAAGTGTCCTGGCTCCTCGAACGTTTACTCCATGACTTCTGAATTATGTCGGCCCGAACGGTAGTAAGAGATGTACAAACTATACATGTTTCATAAACGACTTATATTCAAAGACTTACACTATATACTAAGTACTACATCATGAACATTATGCAAGACATATATAAGCAATTCTTCGTATTCTTAGACGTTACTCCAAACCTAAGTCGCAACGTTCTATTATAGGCTGCTCTTAGAGACTTTCGCGATTCGACTACCACTTTCATTTCTCATTACATAAGCTTAAGGTGAGTCATAGCCCCTACTTTTTCATACTTGTTTTAACTCTTAGGGGGGATAAATGCTCAACTACTTGCTTACTTGTACAAATACTCAAAACATTTATACTTGATTCCTTTATACTTGATTGTGTTATACTTGATTTCATTATACTTGATTGCATTATACTTGATTGCGTTATACATACTTGTTACACTATACTTGCTTAATTTAAATACAAGATTTGTATTTATGTGCATACACAATACTCTATGCTGTCAAAGGAGAGGTATTAATAGTACTATTATGGGCCTACACCCCCCACCCAAGTCCAAGATTAGAGACGTTGGGTGACATGTACTATTTGGGATGGTGGTTCCCCGCCTATGGGTCCAAAATGACGTGACCATGGGTGAATATAATCCTGAGAAACTATATATTAGCAGTGGGTTGTGAACACACAGGTTACCAGTCTCTTATGGCGGGACTTGTAAATGAGTGGATTCACGATGCCTTTGCTGTGCGAATATTCTTTTAAGGCTTTTCAACTGTTTTAAGACACTATGAACTCACCAACCATTGTGTTGACACTTTAGCATGTTTATCTCAGGTTAGTAAGGCGATAGCTAGTGCGTGGAACTTAGAGTCAAGCTGCATATTCTGAAGACTTACGCTTTTATCATTTACCATTCAAAACATTTTGTATACATTTATGTATCATACTTTGGAATCTCATGTTTGTAACTTTGAATTCATTAATCGAATGGTAACTTTTCAAAATGTCTCATTTAGAGTTCGTTTTCTATAACTTGTACTTTGTATTATGAAGTAGCACCCCTATGACACAGTCTTCCGCTGCGGTATTTTGGGGGTGTTACAGATTGGTACCAGAGCCTTGGTTATAGAGAACTAGGTTGCATTTAGTGCCTAGACTATAACTGCTATATACGTTGGGACCTTCCTCTTTATTTGCCTTACACACAATACATACACATATGCTTTTTGGTTAGAGGTTTGCTTAGTTCCACGCTATTAGATGATGTGACTTTAGTATTATAAGGAGCCCAGAGATTAGCCGAGTCATTAAAAACATGGAGCTCAGTAATAACTAATTATTTAACTTGATCTTGTGACAGTTCTTGTTTGATGAGACACAAGATTTGAGTTAAATAATATTATTGCTTAGCTTTAGGGATTTGATGACTTGATTATCTTACTATCGGCCTCAGAAGGCGGATTTTGTGTCGGAAATTCTTAAGTAGGATGTTTTAGAATCTCCTTATTTAAATGGATTGGGACGCCTCTTCATTTAAATAAAGAAATTGTAAATCACCGAACCATAAGTTTATGAGACCTTACTTACATAAATTTGGACGCTTCTTTATGTAAGTAATGTGTTATAAATAAATGGGCTTAATTGTAGCCGATACAACTCCTTAACCAGAACCTTAGACGAATCAGTGTAAACACCACTATATTAGAGATCCCGAATTCTCTTAGACACACTGTAAGTAGTTAACATCAACTGAACTTCGGGACGAAGTTCTCCTTAAGGGGTAGAGACTGTAACAATTCGCAATTTCAGGTTAACTTTTATTTCCGAAAATTTCACTATTCACTTTTTACTATTCACTTTTACTATTCACATCAAAAAATTTTATTTCATATTCTCGTAAGTTAAACTATTTTAATGATAATCCGAGAATTTGACACTCGTCGGATCATTTCTGCAAAAATCACAAAGCCGTGTCTGAGATTTACTTTTAGGTTTAAACGTCATTCCAGCATCCCGATATGTCCATAAAACATTATAAACAATAGAAATATGATTTTCTCTGATTTTAGGACAATTCCAAAAGTTTTGGAATTTTACGTTTTCCAGTTCAGCGTTTTACGCGAATTACGCGTTTTAGACCCGCGTTTCCAGTTTTAGCAGCGTTTAAGCAACCCGATAGAACTTGCCACTCATTAAATATACTAAGATAGGTTATATTAATAAGTTCTAACATATTTATAAGTTTCATATTTTTAGGATACCTGATTTTAAGTTTCATGACTTAACGACTTACCGTTAGCGATTACCGGGACCAAAACTCACTCCGTAACTTAGATAAGATCATGACTACTCATCTAGTCACCCTTATCTCATTATGGCCGACTTAGGAGGGGGGGGGAGTCACCTAGCATGTGTCTTGATCTTATACTTGAAGTCTTGGATTCATTACATGTGTTAAACTTGGCCATTAAGCTTCCTAAATATCCTAAAATCCTAACCTCCTCATTTTTAGTATAAAAGAGAGCATTCTCTTCCTTTCTCCTTCAATACCAACGACCAAAACAGCCCTTATACACCATTTTGATGATGGTTCTTGCTAGTTTAATCCATCATAAGTTATACTCTTGTATTCCTTGTTGATTACTAGTTCCATTCCATCCATAAAACACTAAAATTCACAACAAAAAACTCATCTCATTTCCAAGTGTTCTTAGTGAAGATTTTTACTAAAGGTTGTTTTTATGTTAGATTAGTGTTTATCAAGGGATTATAAGATAGGGTTTTTGATATGGAAGCATGGCTATGGTTGGAAAGGTTTTGGAAGATTAAGTAGTGGTTCTTGGTTTTGATCTTGGTTCTAGTTAGTTTCTTCACAAGTTGTAAGCAAACCCTAACATACTCCTTGCTTAATTATCATTTTCATGCTCTTTGTGTTCCTTTCATGCTATATATGTTCTTGTTATTGTGTTCATGATGTTTAAAAATGGATAAAACAAGTATTGGTATACATATGTTAACTTATGACAAGTAAACAAGCAAACTAGTGATTTTTATGGAGAACCACGACCAAAATAGTATAACTATGATATTTGAAAATTACTTACTGTTTTAAAGGACTCCAAAAGGAAAACATAGCAATTTGAATCACCAAAAACGAGTACACGAGTCAAAAGATACGGCCATAAGAAGCTAGCGAAACCAAAACGCCGAAACTGCCTATAACCTACTGTTTTGCATTCTGCCAATTTGAAAGTCACTCTTCTAGTCCGATTCATCAAAAAGTTAAAACACGAAAGTTGTCCGGAACGACGTTTTCGTTCAGGTATAAAGAAGCTCGAGCCCTGAAAACGCTTTCTGAGTGATAATTTTCTTCAAATTCTTAACAGCCCATTTTTAGACCAAAGTTACAATATAATGATTATATTTAGATGAGACCAAGAGGTCTAATGACCTAAAGCCGAGATCACAACCATGGCTAAAGCCAAGGTTGAGTCTCAAGACCATGGTAACAATGACCAAGGTCACGGCAAAGCCACGGCTAAAGACCATATAACTTTTAAAGATCAAAACTTATATATATGTTATCAAATACTACAATAGTAGGGAGCCTCATGTGAGGAGTTCATTAAGTAAGCCGTCGAGATGAGTTGTGGATTTAAGAAATAAAGTGTCCTGGCTCCTCGAACGTTTACTCCATGACTTCTGAATTATGTCGGCCCCAACGGTAGTAAGAGATGTACAAACTATACATGTTTCATAAACGACTTATATTCAAAGACTTACACTATATACTAAGTACTACATCATGAACATTATGCAAGACATATATAGGCAATTCTTTGTATTCTTAGACGTTACTCCAAACCTAAGTCGCAATGTTCTATTATAGGCTGCTCTTAGAGACTTTCGCGATTCGACTACCACTTTCATTTCTCATTACATAAGCTTAAGGTGAGTCATAGCCCCTACTTTTTCATACTTGTTTTAACTCTTGGGGGGGATACATGCTCAACTACTTGCTTACTTGTACAAATACTCAAAACATTTATACTTGATTCCTTTATACTTGATTGTGTTATACTTGATTTCATTATACTTGATTGCATTATACTTGATTGCGTTATACATACTTGTTACACTATACTTGCTTAATTTAAATACAAGATTTGTATTTACGTGCATACACAATACTCTATGCTGTTAAAGGAGAGGTATTAATAGTACTAGTATGGGCCTACACCCCCCCACCCAAGTCCAAGATTCGAGACGTTGGGTGACATGTACTATTTGGGATGGTGGTTCCCCGCCTGTGGGTCCAAAATGACGTGACCATGGGTGAATATAATCCTGAGAAACTATATATTAGCAGTGGGTTGTGAACACACAGGTTACCAGTCTCTTATGGCGGGACTTGTAACTGAGTGGATTCACGATGCCTTTGCTGTGCGAATATTCTTTTAAGGCTTTTCAACTGTTTTAAGACACTATGAACTCACCAACCACTGTGTTGACACTTTAGCATGTTTATCTCAGGTTAGTAAGGCGATAGCTAGTCCGTGGAACTTAGAGTCAAGCTGCATATTCTGAAGACTTACGCTTTTATCATTTACCATTCAAAACATTTTGTATACATTTATGTATCATACTTTGGAATCTCATGTTTGTAACTTTGAATTCATTAATCGAATGGTAACTTTTCAAAACGTCTCATTTAGAGTTCGTTTTCTATAACTTGTACTTTGTATTATGAAGTAGCACCCCTATGACACAGTCTTCCACTGCGGTATTTTGGGGGTGTTACATATGTGTTTACAAAAGTATGTTTTAATATGTGTTTATTATGTTTTAGGACTTTAACTATATCCATACTTCTGTTCAATTATATAAAGAATTTATAATGTGGGCATGGTTCTAAAAGGCTCGCAAAGGACTCACATAGGCCCCGCAAAGGTGTGAGGCTTGGTCATGCCACCACGTCACGTGTTATGCCGCCTTATACTATATCTTTTTGTAAACTCGATATATTTATATTTTCATATTTTTTGCCGCCTTATACCACGCTTTATAAACGCAAAAGCTTAGCCTTGGCTGCTAATACTTGAGGCTTAGTCATGCCGTCACGCCACGTCACGTCACACCTCGCGCTATTTATAAGGAATCTGAACCATTAGATCAAACTCATATCAACCATTCATTTCTAACATATATAAACCTAAAAAAAAACTTCTTAAAACACATAGGTCACACCTATAAACACACACATACTCTCTCATTTCTCTTCATCATCTCAGTGAAACCCACCACCACCATAGATAACGCCGGAAACCACCATTAACCGCCGCAATCATCGAGATTGTCGCTGGGATCCGCCTTTATAACCACCACCAAATCTATTACCACCGCAATCACCACCACCTAGAACGCCATCATTATTGCTACCACCACCGTCCGTCGGTGTTCACATCCACGAGAAAGCGATATCGTTATCACAATCACAATCACAGATATGATTCGTCAACGGCAACAGATGTCTGCTGCGGGATCTACACCAATACCGTGAAATTAGTTCACAATTGGTAAATAGGCATTCATTAATCACATATTTTTTTGAGTTTTCATTGACTATTTTTTTTACATAATACTAGTATTGAATTAGTTGATGGCAAATTGGTAATTATCAAATTTAGCTCGACTTTTATGGATGCATTTAAATGGTGATTATTTGTTGCGGCAATGTCTTCTTATTAACTGTAGTGAGAATGTTCGTGTTAATATGGACCTTAGTAATTGGTTTATGCTTTGTTTTGTAATATCATTATGTCACAACTCGTAATTTCCGGTCATTTTCCAAACCTCAACAATTTACTATTCACAAGTTACTATTCATCATTTACTATTCATCGATCACTATTCATCATTTTTGAGGTCAATTTGACATTCCGAGAAACATTCAGAAATTTTACTATTCACTTGACACTATTCATTTCCGAGAGAAAACCACTGTTCACGTGCATTACTCATGTTATCGTAAATTTAGTTTACGAGTATTCAAATTCGCGTAACCGTATTGGTTCAGGAGCGAATTCATGCATTATCATTGTGACACTTCGTACGGACTAGAAATAGTCTTCATATTATCATTATGGCACTTGCATACTATTCCACTCGTAGGGTATTCAAATTATATTTTTAATATAATTAACAAAATACGTATGTTTATTTTAAATAAACACTAATACGCGAACTATAAATGTGACTAACATGTCCGACACTCCCAACTATGATCCCAATATATTTTTATATTCATTTTTATAATATAAAAATTGTAATATTAATTTACCCGGTATTTTGGATATTTATTTTTATTATTAACTTAAGTTTACTAAAATTTCGACGGTTTTCGTAGAAATTAAACGATAATTATCTAAACACCCAATAATTTTATTTTATCCCGGTTAACTCCGTTAAAATTTATTTTTAGTTAACCCGGTACCCGGTACATTTTAAAACTACAAAATAACACAATAACACACAAAGTTTACAAAAGTCTTCCATACATCCCCCCCCCCTTGACTTTCCGCCCCCCCCCCCCCCCACCTTACCCTTCTCTTACACATTTTGAAACTTTATCTAAACCATTAATGTTGCCTCAAAATATGTCTAACCTATTTTTATATAACTAAAAGGTGTACATTTTTATCTCATTTCACAACTAGCTCAAGAAACTCATCTCTCTCTTTTTCTCTCTTGAAACTCACGGCAACAACAATAAGGAGGAGCAAGACAAAATTTTTTCTCAAGATCAAGTGATATTATAGTTTAGTTAAGTATTTCTTACAAGGTTTTGAAATATAAACTTAAGAATACTAAGGTTTTATCATCTAATCACACCACCTTTCAAAGTAAGTTATCAAGTTAATTTTTATGTTTTCATCAAGTATTTACTTATATCTTATAGCTTTCATGCTTTGATCCATGCACAAAATAGTTATACCACTATATTTTTACAAACTTTTGGAACTTACAAGCCCTAGAAGTGATTTTTGGTTAGATCCTTGTTAGATCTACTTGGTTGTGATGTTTAGGAACCCATGACACCCTAAGAAGGTGTATGGTAGGATTAGATTAGTTTTGTGGTGATTGAAAGTGGTTTGAATGAAGATGGAACTAGATTAGAACCCTAGAAACGATTTTTGAAACATTTGAAAAGCCTACTGTCCCTATTTTGATTTCGTGGGAAAATCAGTGGTTGATGGATAATTTTTGACCAAAGATTTAGAAAATACTTTCAAAAACGAAACTTTAGGCGAAAGAACGGATTAAAACGAGCTTATAACGAAGGAGATATGATTTTTTGCAAATTTAACGACGAAAACTATTTTTATAAAAACTGCTTGCTGTTTGGCAGATTTCGGCGGGTAAATAGAGGCATTAAACGTAACCTAGAGGAGCCGAATTATCAAAAATATATTAGTATATACAAAAACGAATCCGTGGATATAAAGAACGAGGAAAATGAGCTTAAAACGACCAAGTTATACCCGTTTTAACATCGTCAAAACTATATATATATATATATATACTTGGTCACAAATAAAAATAATAACTTACGCACTAAATGGTATATTTTCTAGAAATGTTACTAAGGACTATATTCTTAACAAATGAAATACGTATGACCCAAGGAATATTCATACGACTTAACGACGTTATTTTAAGATTTTCGATACGAGGAATAGAACGCTAACATTTTTATACGATATATTACGACAAGTTTTATAACTCCATTGGGACTTATTTTTCCTAAGTATGGAAACTATTTTACTATGACAATAACGAGTATTTTCAAGTCACGAGTGGTATAGGCATCATGTGCACGTGCATTCATTTCGTTATGTCATGATCTAAGGTAGATCGTTATTACTCATATTAGGTTGCGGTTAGAGATCGTGCCTCATTTCAGTCTATCCATTCATGTCATCATAGCTATCGCTCCAGGTGAGTCATAGCCCCTACTATTTTAATTGTTTTGTAAACTCTTTGGGGGAGAATACATGCTCGTTTTACTTAAACGCATTACTTGTTTTACCTGGTTGATTACTCAAATATTTCCAGCTTTATCTAAAAATATATTTGATCACCTGCATTCATTGGTATGTTTGATTATCTATATTTCATGGGATTGATCATCCTTGTTTATATGACCTTATAGTCACCCAATTATTCCTATATGTTCCTTGTAGTATTGTGGTATTTCCCCACTTGGCTGTGATATCTAACGTAATATTGCTGTTTTCCTACTTGACTGATTTTATATGACCTCATTGTCATTATTATTTATCTGGCGACATTGTCAGCATTGTTCATCTGGCGACATTGTCAGAATTATTTATCTGGCGACATTGTCAGCATTATTTATCTGGCGACATTGTCAGTATTGTTTAGATAATCTCATTGACTGAATTATTTTATTTATATAGCCGTTTTGCTATATTTATCTGGGAATTTGGATACCAGTATTACTTTTGTTCACGTAGACTTTAATACATTTGGCAGTGGGTTGTAAACACACAGGTTACAAGTTTCTTATGGCGGGACTTGCAACTGAGTGGATTTACAATGCCTTTGTTGGGCGATCATTTCTCTATAGGCATTATTTGTTAAACAAACTCTATGAACTCACCAACCTCGTGTTGACACTTTAGCATGTATTTTCAGGTTTTAACCAATGGCACGCTACAGGAGGTTTTGGCAGGGCATGGCATGGTCATAGAAGACTCTGATTATTTATATGGGGACCGTTTTAAACTATTTTAAGGGCCTACTTCCGCACTACTTTTTAACGATGTAAATTCAATATTTTTGATTTAACTATTTTATTCTAAATGATTGAAGTGAAAACCACTTTTGAACTAGTGTTGTAATACCAATTGAGTTACACCCAGCTACACGTATGCTTCCGCTGGACCCGATTTTGGGGGTGTGACAGATTGGTATCAGAGCTTTGGCTATAGCGAACTAAGTGTTTTTTTTTAAAACCTAGATTATAGCTACTTTTACGAAAACTTAACCCTGTGACCGTCACGTGCCTGCCTGCCAAGATGATGCCTCACTTGTGGTTTGTTGCTGACATATGTGATGAGATTTGTATCTCATTATCTGGTATATTATATTCACTTATTCTAGTTGATTACTATCATTGTATTTCATATGAGCATGTTCACGTATCGTATATGTCACCGCATTATGTTTTCCATGCATAGTTTCAGCATTCGACCTCGAGTTTGGTCACTTGCTTTTGTCTTTCTGAACCTCTTGGTATTTGTGAAGGACATAGTCTTAATATAACTGAGCTGGGTATTTCAAAATTCATGGAACCTTGGTGGGATATAGACTGGTCATCTATATTCAACCCGGGATAGTGAGATATAGGCTGACCACCTATGTCTGACTCAGAGATGAATTTTGCAACACTAAGAATGGTTATAATAAAATTTTGTCCGGAATGAATTCTCAACTCATTTTCCAAATGCTTCATTTACGTGTGTGTATACTCTCGTTGTCATAACATTCCTACTTTTTCATCACTTCGTGAACCACCGATTGGAAGCTTGTCAACTGGCCATTTCATCTCATGAATCTTCATATTTATACACAATACACTTACATTTTCTTTTATCACAATCTCGTTTTGTCGCACTTGTCACAGTCTTTTCCCTCTTTACCATCACTATCATTTCCTTTCCCCATCCCCATATGTATATATAAGGAATTAGGTGACACTCTATAGATTCCTATGTCACTCATCACTCATTACTCCCAATATTGATAAGTGGATATTATCAATGACCTCCCTAGGAAAGACTTCCCATACCATATATAAGGAGGATCCCTAGGTACATTATGACCATTTAAAACTCAACAGAAATCCCAGGATATCACAAAACCACTCGAGCCACGTCAACGCGTCATATCGCAACATCAACCTTTCATTCTATAATAACCCACTCTCGAACATCTACTACTAGGAAACGTCTTAATTATGTCTCACCCTTCTTTTCTCGTTTTGAAGAGCTATGCCGCCAAGGAAAGTTAAAGCTACTCCAACTATGACACCTGTTGCTATTCGGAAATTAGTTAAGGATAGTATCGCCGAAGCTCTAGAGATCGAGAGAGCTGAGGTAGCTGCAAGGGCTGCTGAGGTCGCTTTACAGACAAGGACAGATGGACAATCCGATAATAAGCGCGAATGTACTTGGAAAAATTTTAAGGTTAGTGATCCCATCAAGTTTAAGGGCACTGAAGGAGCGGTTGCTTTGATTCGCTGGTTCGAAAAGACTGAGAATGTGTTCCTCATGTGCAACTGTCCTGATGGCAGCAAGGTAAAATTTGCTACTGGTATGCTTTTGGATGAAGCTATGTCATGGTGGAATTCTTATGCTCAACCGATGGGTATGGAAAATGCCTACAAGCTCACCTGGGAGCAATTCAAGAAATTGATGACTGAGAAGTTTTGCCCTCGTACTGAGGTGCAGAAGTTGGAAACAGAATTCTATGAGCTGGTGATTAAAGGTGATGACATCGAGTCCTACTTCAGGAAGTTTCAAGAGTTGGCTGCACTATGCCCAACTATGGTTTCAGATAATGAAAAGCTGCTAGAAAAATTCATCGGTGGACTACCGCGCAACATCAGTGGGAACGTAATTGCTTCTAAATCAGACACGCTGGAGGAAGCTATCAGAATATCTCAAAAGCTTATGGCTCAAGTGATGAAGCAAGAAACTACTGTCAACAACAACAACGAAAACAAGAGGAAAAGGAATAACAACCAAGGAGACGATCAAGTATGGCAGCCAAACCAACAGCATGAAGTGGTTAGGGCCTACGTTGCAAAGCCAAGTGAAAAGAAAGGTTACCAGGGTACTCTACCTAAATGCAACAAGTGTCAGAATCATCATAACCATGGACCTTGTCTTAATCCATGTGGCAACTGTAAGAAGGTTGGTCATGCAACTTGGGAATGCAAATTTCCAATCATTACCGGAGATCAGAAACCCTCAGTGACATGTTTTGGCTGTGGAGAATAGGCCATTACAGGAATGAATGCCCAAAACAAGGAAACCTAGAGAAAAGGAACCAAGGTGGAAGGGCTCGTGGGAGAGCCTAGGTCATCGGAGGAGGAAATGGTCCACACATCAACAACGCTGAGGACGACAACAATGTTCAAGAACCAAGAACTTCTACCTTAAAAATAAACTAAAGCCTAAACTCTCTTGTGTTGTATTTCTTTTGTGTTTAATTCTACGTTCTATCATATAAGTTTCAAGTACTATTAACGAATTCCGATCTAATGAATATTCTATCTTTTATTACCGCAAGCTCCTAGCGATTTCATTAAGATTCTTTGGAACTACACCACTTATCATCGGCAAACCAATAGTCAGGATTAGAGAACGATTCAAACCTAGGGAGATATGCCCAAATCGGGTGTGATTGACTCTAGAAATGGTTGGACTAACCATTTTCCATAAATGAGATTCCTTTATAACCATAGTTACCACACGAGATTAGAAACTACATCATTTGAAGCACTCTATGGTCGAAGTGCCAACATCCATTGACGGATCGAAATTTGGAAAAAGCCTAACTCACTAGTCCAATAAGCATTCATGAAATAACCAGGAATTTCCTACAAATCAAGAATCAGATACAAGTTCAATAAGTTGCAAACCCTTAGAATTTCAAGTTGGTGGCAGGTTTATGTTGAAAGTCCTGCCTAGAAAAAGGTATGATACCATTCAGAAAGATTCAGGAAGTTAAATCCGATATACACTGGACAATTAGGTTATACAAACATGTTTCACGTAGGTTACAGAGTAGGCCTATTGGCCGTCAGACTTGAGCTCCCAGTGGCTTACACGATTAATATCACCATCTTTTCACCAATATCATTCTAGAGACTTACACAAACTGAACTTCGGGACGAAGTTCCTGTTAGAAGGGAAGACTGTCACAACTCGTAATTTCCGGTCATTTTCCAAACCTCGACAATTTACTATTCACAAGTTACTATTCATCATTTACTATTCATCGATCACTATTCATCATTTTTGAGGTCAATTTGACATTCCGAGAAACATTCAGAAATTTTACTATTCACTTGACACTATTCATTTCCGAGAGAAAACCACTGTTCAAGTGCATTACTCATGTCATCGTAAATTTAGTTTACGAGTATTCAAATTCGCGTAACCGTATTGGTTCAGGAGCAAATTCATGCATTATCATTGGGACACTTCGTACGGACTAGAAATAGTCTTCATATTATCATTATGGCACTTGCATACTATTCCACTCGTAGGGTATTCAAATTATATTTTTAATATAATTAACGAAATACGTATGTTTATTTTAAATAAACACTAATACGCGAACTATAAATGTGACTAACATATCCGACACTCCCAACTATGATCCCAATATATTTTTATATTCATTTTTATAATATAAAAATTGTAATATTAATTTACCCGGTATTTTGGATATTTATTTTTATTATTAACTTAAGTTTACTAAAATTTCGACGGTTTTCGTAGAAATTAAACGATAATTATCTAAACACCCAATAATTTCACCCAACCTATTTTTATAATTTTTATAACTTTATTTTATCCCGGTTAACTCCGTTAAAATTTATTTTTAGTTAACCCGGTACCCGGTACATTTTAAAACTACAAAATAACACAATAACACACAAAGTTTACAAAAGTCTTCCATACATCCCCCCCCCCCCCTTGACTTTCCGCCCCCCCCCCCCCCCCACCTTACCCTTCTCTTACACATTTTGAAACTTTATCTAAACCATTAATGTTGCCTCAAAATATGTCTAACCTATTTTTATATAACTAAAAGGTGTACATTTTTATCTCATTTCACAACTAGCTCAAGAAACTCATCTCTCTCTTTTTCTCTCTTGAAACTCACGGCAACAACAATAAGGAGGAGCAAGACAAAATTTTTTCTCAAGATCAAGTGATATTATAGTTTAGTTAAGTATTTCTTACAAGGTTTTGAAATATAAACTTAAGAATACTAAGGTTTTATCATCTAATCACACCACCTTTCAAAGTAAGTTATCAAGTTAATTTTTATGTTTTCATCAAGTATTTACTTATATCTTATAGCTTTCATGCTTTGATCCATGCACAAAATAGTTATACCACTATATTTTTACAAACTTTTGGAACTTACAAGCCCTAGAAGTGATTTTTGGTTAGATCCTTGTTAGATCTACTTGGTTGTGATGTTTAGGAACCCATGACACCCTAAGAAGGTGTATGGTAGGATTAGATTAGTTTTGTGGTGATTGAAAGTGGTTTGAATGAAGATGGAACTAGATTTGAACCCTAGAAACGATTTTTGAAACATTTGAAAAGCCTACTGTCCCTATTTTGATTTCGTGGGAAAATCAGTGGTTGATGGATAATTTTTGACCAAATATTTAGAAAATACTTTCAAAAACGAAACTTTAGGCGAAAGAACGGATTAAAACGAGCTTATAACGAAGGAGATATGATTTTTTGCAAATTTAACGACGAAAACTATTTTTATAAAAACTGCTTGCTGTTTGGCAGATTTCGGCGGGTAAATAGAGGCATTAAACGTAACCTAGAAGAGCCGAGTTATCAAAAATATATTAGTATATACAAAAACGAATCCGTGGATATAAAGAACGAGGAAAATGAGCTTAAAACGACCAAGTTATACCCGTTTTAACATCGTCAAAACTATATATATATATACTTGGTCACAAATAAAAATAATAACTTACGCACTAAATGGTATATTTTCTAGAAATGTTACTAAGGACTATATTCTTAACAAATGAAATACGTATGACCCAAGGAATATTCATACGACTTAACGACGTTATTTTAAGATTTTCGATACGAGGAATAGAACGCTAACATTTTTATACGATATATTACGACAAGTTTTATAACTCCATTGGGACTTATTTTTCCTAAGTATGGAAACTATTTTACTATGACAATAACGAGTATTTTCAAGTCACGAGTGGTATAGGCATCATGTGCACGTGCATTCATTTCGTTATGTCATGATCTAAGGTAGATCGTTATTACTCATATTAGGTTGCGGTTAGAGATCGTGCCTCATTTCAGTCTATCCATTCATGTCATCATAGCTATCGCTCCAGGTGAGTCATAGCCCCTACTATTTTAATTGTTTTGTAAACTCTTTGGGGGAGAATACATGCTCGTTTTACTTAAACGCATTACTTGTTTTACCTGGTTGATTACTCAAATATTTCCAGCTTTATCTAAAAATATATTTGATCACCTGCATTCATTGGTATGTTTGATTATCTATATTTCATGGGATTGATCATCCTTGTTTATATGACCTTATAGTCACCCAATTATTCCTATATGTTCCTTGTAGTATTATGGTATTTCCCCACTTGGCTGTGATGTCTAACGTAATATTGCTGTTTTCCTACTTGACTGATTTTATATGACCTCATTGTCATTATTATTTATCTGGCGACATTTTCAGCATTGTTCATCTGGCGACATTGTCAGAATTATTTATCTGGCGACATTGTCAGCATTATTTATCTGGCGACATTGTCAGTATTGTTTAGATAATCTCATTGACTGAATTATTTTATTTATATAGCCGTTTTGCTATATTTATCTGGGAATTTGGATACCAGTATTACTTTTGTTCACGTAGACTTTAATACATTTGGCAGTGGGTTGTAAACACACAGGTTATAAGTTTCTTATGGCGGGACTTGCAACTGAGTGGATTTACAATGCCTTTGCTGGGCGATCATTTCTCTATAGGCATTATTTGTTAAACAAACTCTATGAACTCACCAACCTCGTGTTGACACTTTAGCATGTATTTTCAGGTTTTAACCAATGGCACGCTACAGGAGGTTTGGCAGGGCATGGCATGGTCATAGAAGACTCTGATTATTTATATGGGGACCGTTTTAAACTATTTTAAGGGCCTACTTCCGCACTACTTTTTAACGATGTAAATTCAATATTTTTGATTTAACTATTTTATTCTAAATGATTGAAGTGAAAACCACTTTTGAACTAGTGTTGTAATACCAATTGAGTTACACCCCAGCTACACGTATGCTTCCGCTGGACCCGATTTTGGGGGTGTGACACATTAGGAGATTGATTATTTGATATTGAATGATAAGAAATATTTGATATTGAATGATAAGAAATGGGTAATCGAAAGTAATGATATGTGCAAAAGGAGATGAGGTTCAGATTTATCTTTTCGATGTTTTTTTGTGTTTTGCGATGGGAAAACAATCTTGCTACCTGAAATTAGTCGTATATAAGAATGATAAACGGGTTTCACCATTAAGGCAACATGTTCAGAGGAGTGAATTCAGATTGGGTTAAATGTGTTGGTTCGGTGGGTGTGCTCACGGGACGTGTTCAGAGGGCGTGTTCATGGGGTGTGTTCAAGGGCTAGGTACGGGTAAGATACCAACTTTTTCTTTTTCCTTTCGTGTATTCTAGATCTGGCATAATTCGTTTTTTAATCATAATCAAGCTTATTAGCAAGCATTTGAAATGTACTAAATTTTGTTTATTCAATGCTCAGGTTCTGAGTTTTGGTCCTGTGAGTATGATCTGAATTTGTGGGTGATTGCAAAAACGTTTATGCAGTTACTAGGTATTTTACCTATTTGCACATAATCATGGATAAAATTACATATAAATTCTAACTTTCCCTTTGCACTGTTTAGTTGTGTTCTTAATCCCATTGTATTTTGCTCAATTAATTGTTAATATATTTTCATGTTTTGTAGTATTGAGAGACTCCATTGTACATGGCTAATGCCGTTGTAACGTAAATGCAGGTACTCTTCTTTTCAGCTTATCAGCCGAACATCATAGTAATATCATCTACCAAACTTTGTGTAATTCATGTTTTATAAAGGTTCTATCTTTAATCTGGCATGCATAACACATGATTCCAATTTTTTTTTTTTTTTTTTTTTTTTTTTTTTTTTTTTTTTTTTTTGGCACTCGCTTGCTATTGTGGACAACTAGAGTATGACATCGCTTTGGGTTGAAAGTTAAGTAACCTTATGTACAGATTTACGGACAATCCAAAAATTTCAATGTTTTACTGTCAAATACATGCTAATCGAAAGATTATGATGTCTGACTTCCTAGTATTTTTATGTTATGGCACAGCTTCGTGAATCAAAGGCAAGAATACCATCAAACTCTGTCCTCATTGTGGCTAGGTATGCATTGCAGACCCTTGTACCTCTTTATTGAGTAATTGCAGTATTACTAGTAACACTGACGAAGTTAATAGTTAATATTTTGGTGATGTTTGCAATGTGAATGAAATTATCTGAATACTGTATCATAGATTCATCTGAAATGTTCCATTATTGGATTAAGGGAGTAGATCAATCTTTCTTATTAGAAAATAAGGTTGGTGAATCTAGGTGAACAATATTTACAGGCAGTGAGGTTTAAGTGATTGTAGTGTTATTTTGGTATCATATATATGCATAATTAATGCTTTAAGTGATACACTTTATGAAGCAATAATCATACAGGAGGATGAGACTTGAGGTTGCCGTAACTAAAAATGTTGAATTCAAATGATTTTTTTAGTTGTTTCTCTGAAAGTTTCAGTAACATTGTATCAAACTATTGATTGTAGGTGTGTCACCAACTTATATTGACTTGGGCGATTGACACGAAGGGCACTCTAACACCGGACAAGTTGAATATCATGTTTGTTGTGGGGGAGGGAAAATATTTATGGAACCAGAACTGGATCCTCCTGCTTATATCAAACGGTTATTTGGAGATAAAGATGCGAAGCGCGGGTCGTAAATCCTCGTGATGTTCAGTTATGTTGAATTATAGTGTTTTTATTTATAGTTTGTTGAATTCTAGTATTTTAATTTGGATTTTTTCCGGGATTTATGTTTAGTTGAATTGATGTATTATCTTAATTTACTTTGTTGATTTCGACATTTGTAGTGTATTTTAATCACTTTATTTATATTTGTTGCATTTATAAATATATTTCTTTATAAAAAATCCATTTCTAAATTTTTTTCCAATTTCGAAAAAATTGGAAAATTTTAGAAATGATTTTTTTTTTAATAAAATAGATTTATCAAAAAGACAGGTTTTGAGATAAAAACATATCTTTTTACTCTTTATAAAGATAGGTTGGATGCTTCTATAAAGACAGGTTGTGGGAGAATCGGTGTCAATGTCCAATAAAAATATGTTTGCTTACTATATAATGGAGACCTATTTAAAGGAGAAAACCGGTGTCGATGCTTCTAATAGAGACAGGTTGCCAAACCGGTTTCTATATGTTTCGATCATGGAGATACCCCCCTTCAGAGAGTGGTTGCAAAACCACTCTTCATAGGTAATTTTGACCAGTTTCTGTGAGATTTTTTGTAGTAGTGAAATATCATTCAAGTTTAAAAAAAACGGGAATAACCCGATACGTACCGATTTCCCGGTCCCGTATCCCGGAACCGGTACCGGTACCGGAATCCCGTTTGGTACGGGAACGGTACACACCTTTCATGCCCGGGAAAAAACGGGAGCATCAATTCGGGACGGGATCGGGACGGGATTGGTCCCGAGCTCATCCCTAGATTGAGGCACTACCACCACAATAGTAATGATCACAACAACATGGGGTACATCATCTCACGGGATGAAGTCACGTAGTAACCCATGACCTTGAGTCTAGCTACAAGACTCGTAAATAAAGAAAAGCGCTTCTTGGGAGGCAACCCATGATTTTGTGTGATTTTATTTTGTTTGTTTGTTTGTTATTTGCTTCCGTATGCATGCTATATTTTCATTGTTGGTAGATCATGTTTCTAAAAAAAAAAAAAAAAAAAAAAAAAAAAAAAAAAAAAAAAAAAAGTGGAAATACTTTATATTTGTTGTTTTGGCCTAGTCTTAACTCCACCTAAAAGTATTTTTGCAAAAGATAAGTGTAAGGGGAAACCCCAAATATGTTTTTAAGAAACAAACCGATCATGATTCTCCACAATATTAAATGAACATGTATATTCGTATTTGTTAGAGTCAAATGCTTGTATTCAGTCATAATGAAGTTTTGCAGGATTTTCCAGGAAGTAGGACCAAGTTTTTCCAGGAATTTTCCGGAAACCTAACATAAGAATTTCTGCAGGTCACTTCCGACGGCGTCACGAGTTTACTCTTGACGGCGTCACGTGTAAAAATCTGGAAATTTTACCGGTTTTGTTTTTCTAACGGAGTCTTAAAGTTTTTGTTGAATTATTAAGTTTTATAATCTCCAGGAAATCTGAAAACTTCATTCCACAAGCATTATATCTTGCTTTGTTTTCTAGGATTTAGTAACTTATGTAGATTGCCGCCGATTTTATGCGAGGTTGCTTTGTCTGTTTTCTCAGGATTTACAGGTTATGTATGACAAGAAGATGATTATTTTTCTAGAAGGGAAGCTTTGATTGTTCATTTTCATGGAGGAAGATTTAACCTGGCCACCTTATTATCCATACCGAGCGAATCAGGGGAGTATTTGATTTCATTCTTTTTACTTTTTCACTTTTACATTCTTTACTTGAACATTGGGGACAATGTTTATCTTAAGTGTAAGGGGAGGGTAAAATGATGATACCTTACAGATACACTTTCGCTTGAGTTTGTTTATTTAATGGTAGATGTGTAATAAAACTATGATAAATACTTGTTAGTGCAATTTTAGCGCCAAATTTAAATTTTTTTACAACATTTAGGAGTGAAACTTTAGCCATAGCAAGCATCTCATGGATAGGAGATTGTATGACTAGCACATAACCGTATCATTCAGAAAAATTTTCCACCTAAATATGTGAGGTTCGCCTTTAGATTTGATAGGAAAAACATTAACTATTAGTGCTTATGAGTGTACCGGTAGCATTTAGATTCTAGAACTTACGTTAGTGATGCATCCCGAGACCGCTAGTGAGACTACATTCGTGTAGTAGGATTTACTACATGATAAGAGGCATTAGGATCACCCTTGTGTTAAACCCGTGTTATAATTACTTGACCATTTAAGTCATATTACTTGGCTAGTTAAGTCAATTAATTTTTCCCACACCCTTAGCGTTGTACTCATTTTTAGTACACGAAACCCCTACTACGTACACCCCTCAGAGCCTATCTTTTCGTTTCTAACTTTAAGCATCTTACTTAAAGGAAGAATTTGTCACACCCCACTTAAATGTACACCCAAATCGCCTTAGTCTTCCGTGTATGCGCTCATTTTAAGTGCATTATTGTTATTTGTTAAACCCTAAGTTAACTATCTAATTGATTACATGGTTGCTAAGTCGAGTCACATCCTTGTACATATTGTTTTGGGACGATTGACTCATGGGTAAAGTACTTATTTTATGGAGTAATGGGGAAGAACATCATATATTACCCCCGTATGTGCGTTAATCTTAAAAGTACTCAAAGTGTTTTGATTTTCTTAATTCGAGTCGTTAGATTAGTTTATTGTAAAGTATGTAAAAATTCAAGTGTAAGGGGAATTTTCATTCCCTATGATGTATTATTTTGGATGGTAGGGTAACAGTGTATGTCTAAAAAATATATATATATATTTATATATATATATATATCGAAAAAAAAATATATATATAGAAAAAGAAGAAGAGAAAAAACATACGGACTACCATCCCTTTTCATTCTATGTTCATTTTATGTTTTTGTTATTTTTCATTTGTTAGCTTAAGTCGAGTCTAGTCTTGGCTTAGCAACGCCACATTGTACATGTAATTAACCAAGATTGTTAACTCGCCACCAGTAAAGACTTCCTATATCCAACAAAACCGTGTATTTCATATCCCTACACCTAACGTTACAACCCTTTAAAAGACCTCTTTGATAGTTTATCCTAGGTGCTTATGCAATGTGGTGGAGGTTTGATCCTTTCCCAAGCCTATGGTAATCTATTTTGGTATGACAGGTAGTGAGAGATATCTTCCGTTTCAATATTGTAATTTATACTTTATTACACTCGAGAGATGTGAGTATCTAAACACTATTTGTGAGGTGCTAGTGTATGACCTCCGTGCTTGTCTTTGGTCTTTAGTGGAACGATTATTTGTTCTAATTACTTTTATATTAGTGTTAAATGACCCCTAACTTGTATTTTGATTAGAATAAAAGCGCATTTGCTTGAGGACAAGCAAATCTCAAGTGTAAGGGTATATGATGAGGCGAAAAATGATCCGTTTTTAGCAAATCTCAAGTGTAAGGGTATATGATGAGGCGAAAAAATTGAATTTATTTGATCAAATATTGCCCTAAATCGTTCCTTTTGTGATTTTAGGTACTTTGGGAGTGAAATCTGTAAAAGGAAGCAATTCGGACGTTTTTGGAGCATAAAAGTGAAGAAAACGCCAAAGACTTAATTTTCCATGCTGGAAACAGTGTGTGACGGCGTCAAGAGGAAGAAGTTGACGGCGTCAAGAGTAAAGATCATGACGACCCAGTACAGAAATGAAGGCGTCACAAAGTAGAGCGTCAAGAGTTAAATGTGTGACGGCCTGCAAATGTGGACAACATGACGGCGTCAGATGTAGAGCAAGGCAGTCCGAGGATTATTTTGGCGGCGAGATGATGGCGTCACCCATTTGTTCTTGACGCCGTTAGACTCTATTATCTATATATAGTTTTCTAATTTTCATTCATTAGAGGGGAACAAGTTTGGAGAAACCCTAAGGAGAAACCCTAATAAACTCGATATATACAATACTACGTATAGGGAATAGAATAGACGTCCGAAACTCAATAAAACATCTCATAAATATAGGAAAATATATATATATAAAATACTATACTTACACATAGATCCTAAATGCAACTATATGAAGGAATCATAGGTTATAGTCTAGGTTCAACCACTTACTTCTCTATAACCAAGGCTCTAATACCAATCTGTCACACCTCGCCAAGGTGGAAACGCGAGTGTGTAACTTCATGGATATCATCACAACGCATGGTGTCTATATAGAAAATAACTACATGCATAAAATAGAGCAAGTACAGACACGAAGTGTCGTAACAATACCCCAAAACAACATAACCAAAAGAAAATCTAAAACAATACATAAGATCCAAACAAAGATGATAAACCACTTCCAATGCAACTAGGGTCTCGTCTAATCACATCCTCCTATCTTATCCTTAGAAAGCTCACTTGAAAATGATGCTTAAAAAGTTAACATAATTTTGGTGAGATTCATAGGTTTATGATACACACACACTCACTAGTACAAAAAGTTGTATTGGTCATGCCAAAAATGTGTGACGATATGCCTATAGTCACACACGTTTTTTTTGTTGTGTGTCACTAAAGGTCCCGCCACCGTAGGTGGCATATGGTCACATTGTTGAGTTCGTGGCCTTTTCCATCGAAAAAGAGTGACCAAAACCCCGAATATGTGTGACAAATTAGACACAAGTTTTGTTGGATTAGTCATTATCAGTGACCGTAAACACTTTATAGTCACGCGAATGTTTTTTTAGAGTAACTATTTTTCAGCCTTTGGCCACATAAATATATAATTTATGTGACATTTGAGATGATATATTCAAGTAAATGTGTATTTTGTGTGACTATTTCCCGTCCTGTGGCCACATGAATATACAATAAATGTGACATTTGTGATGATTTAGTCACACAATGGGTGTTAATTTTTTGGAGTTAGTCACATACAACTTAACACAAAGTGGCCAAAAGTGTCAATAAGTGTGACCATATGCTGTTTAAAGTGAAGAAATGTGTATTTTGTGTGACTATTGATCATCCAATGGCCACATGAAGTTTATGTTTACGTGGCCTTTTGTAATATTTAGTCACACAAAGCATGTTTGTTTTGGGTATTTAGTCACATACCATTAAGCAAACAGTGGTCAAAAGTGTTAATAAGTGTGACCATATGCTGTTCAAAGTGAAGAAATGTGTATTTTGTGTGACTATTGATCATCCAATGGCCACATGAATTTTATGTTTGTGTGGCCTTTTGTAATATTTAGTCACACAAAGCATGTTTATTTTGGGTATTTAGTCGCATACCATTAAGCAAACAGTGGCCAAAAGTGTTAATAAGTGTGACCATATGCTGTTTTAAGTGAAGAAATGTGTATTTTGTGTGATTATTGATCATCCAATGGCCACGTGAATTTTATGTTTGTGTGGCCTTTTGTAATATTTAGTCACATAAAGCATGTTTGTTTTGGGTATTTAGTCACATACCATTAATCAAACAGTGGCCAAAAGTGTTAATAAGTGTGACCATATGCTGTTTAAAGTGAAGAAATGTGTATTTTGTGTGACTATAGATCATCCAATGGCCACGTGAATTTTATGTTTGTGTGGCCTTTGGTAATATTTAGTCACACAACGACTAAAGCAAACAGTGACCAAAAGTGTTAATAAGTGTGATTATATGCATCTTTTAGTCACATTTAAAAAATCAATATATATCAAAACAATTCAAATATATATCAAAACAAATTCAAATACAGTAAAATTGGAATGTATATAACTGAACAAAATATAAAATGGAAATCCTTTTATACACCAAGGACTCCTAGTCGGCTTACAATAGTTTCTTTATAAGTATCTATTATCTTTTCCATAAGCAAGTAGCAACTTCGAGCGGTCTTAATCTCTGAGCAGTACCAACTTTAACTAGCAGTAGTAACTTTTGTACTAGCAGTAGTAAATACTTGGCCACATTTTCTTTGAAGTTCATGAGCTGTACTAAATCCATCTAAGCAATATTAACACAAACATGATCAACAGTAATTCAAACAACATCATGAAGACTTTTATGTAACAATTCGCATTTTTCAGGATAATTACTTTTTCCGGAAAATTTCACTATTCACTTTTACTATTCATTTTTCCCGAAAATTTTTCCCGAAACTTGATTTTTATTTCTTGGGCTGAAGTGATAAATCATTTCCATGACAAATTAAAAGTTTGACATTCATAAGCTCATTTTCGTGAAAGTTATTAAGGAATTACACGGAATTACACGTTTTAGGGTAAAACGTCATTCAAAAATTCTACGCACAACGAAATTCGGTCGCGTTAATTTTCCCCGTATCAGAAAAATGTTAGACACACTCATGATTTATTTGAGAATAAATCATGACTGAGAAAAACATGACCAAAATAAACCTCGGCCGCGAAAAACTGGAATTTTCAGTTTTAAGCGTTTTTACTCAGCCGTAACCTTAGCCTATACCTGCACCGCGTTTCTAAAAAGATTTTAGTTTTAAACTTATTAGAAAAAGTCAACATATTTTTCCCTCCTCCATTGACCAAAAACCATTCCTTGATTTTATAAGTCATTTCGTGATTTTTAGGCTCACGGTTTGATGTCTAAAAGACATTTAATACCAACCGACACTAGACTGAGCCCAGTCTAGACGTTATAAGTCTTTTTAAATCATTTATATCATATTAGAAAAGTAACATTTTACTTTTCTAAATTTTACGCAATATTCGTACGTTTTACGTATTACGCGTTTTAGACCCGTGTTTCCAGTTTTTAGCAGGGTTTTACCACCCAAATGGAACATACCACTTATTTTATATTTTATTATGGGACATATGGACATGTCTAACAATACTTTAAAGTTCCATAATTTTACGACACCCGGTTTTACGTTTTGAGGCCTAATCATTTACGGTTGTCATTTCCCGGAGTCAAAACTCTTCCTAATACTTAGGATAATACCAAGCAAAGTCCACACCTTGTCCCCCAAGTTTAGGAACCAACCTAGGGGGGGGGGGGGAATTCAGCCTTGTGTGGCTTGATCTCAAGCTTGATGGTCTTAGATCCTTACATGTGTAGAACTTGGCCTCCAAGGGTTGACAAGTCAACACAAGTAACCTCCTCATTTTTAGTATAAAAGAGACTCATTCTCTTCCTTTCTCTTGCAATACCAACGACCCTAAACCATCAAAATGCACCATTTTGATCATTGATCTTGCTCATTCAATCCATCACAAGTTCAAGTCATAGTTCCTAGTTGATCCTTAACACCTTTCAACCATAAAATCACCATAAAACACCACAAAAACTCATCAAATTTCCAAGTGTTCTTAGTGAAGATTTTTACTAAGGCTTGTTTTTGTGATAGATTAGTGTTTATCAAGGGATTATAAGATAGGGTTTTTGATATGGAAGCATGGCTATGGTTGGAAAGGTTTTGGAAGATTAAGTAGTGGTTCTTGGTCTTGATCTTGGTTCTAGTTAGTTTCTTCACAAGTTGTAAGCAAACCCTAACTTGCTTCTTGTTAAATAATCATGTTCATGTTATTTACATACTATTCTTGCTATATTATGTCTTGTATGCATGTCCATGATGTATAAAAGTGAGCAAAACAAGTTATTGTACATGATTGATAAGACAAGTTCATAAAACAAGTAAACTAGTGACTTTGTTGGTATAACCTGATCAAAATGGTAAAAATATGATATTGGATTATTACATATTGTAGTAGAGGACCTAACAAGGAAAACATAGCAATTTGAACCACTTAAAACGAGTACACGAGTCAAAAGTTATGACGATTTGAAATTACCAAAACTTTCTGTTACAGAAACATTAAACACGCAAAAAGAGACATTTCTGGTCCGATTCATCAAAACGTTAAAACACGAAAGTTGTCCGGAATCACGTTTTCCTTTAGGAACAAAGAAGCTCGAGCCTTGAAAACACTTTCTGAGTGAGATATTTCTAAATTTCTTAACAGCTATTTACATATATATAAGTCACTATATTATGGTTATACTTTAAAAGGAACAAAAGGTCTTATGACCTATAAACAAGACCACCACCATGGCTAGAGCCAAGGTTGTGTCTCATGACCTTGAAACAAGGACTAAAGGTCATGGCTAGGCCATGACGAAATGACCATAACAACTTACATAGGCGTAAACATGAAACAATGAATTAGGCGATAACATGAACATGCAATTTGGATCTACTTCACCTAAAAGGAAACCATGAGATATTACCAAGAGAAAATGGTCATTCAAGACTTATGAAACTACCCCTAATAACAATCTTCATGTACTAATAAACTTTCCTAAGTTTATTCAAAATATCGGACATGTAACTTTTCGGATCAAAACTTATATTTATATATTTTATCAACTACTACAATAGTAGGGAGCCTCATGTGAGGAGTTCATTATGTAAGCCGTCGAGATGAGTTGTGGATTTACGAGTTAAAGTGTCCTGGCTCCTCGAACGCTTACTAACATGACTTCTGAAATATGTCAGCCCGAACGGTAGTAAACGATATACAAAACATACATGTTCATAAATCTTTTCTTTCAAAGACATACAATATACATCATACCACATCATGGACTAAATGCAAGATATATATATAGGCATTCCGTTATATTCTTTACTCCGATCCTAAGTCGCAACATTCTATTATAGGTTGCTCATAGAAACCTTCACGATTCAACCGTTACATTCATTACTTGCTATCTTACTTAAGGTGAGTTCATAGCCCCATTTTCCATTACTTAATTGTTTTACAAACCCTTGGGGGGAATACATGCTATTTTAACCGAGCACAATGTTTTTAAATTGTATGCTTGCCTGATTGTTTTATTATCACTAAGTACCAACCTTGCTAAACCGAGATCCCTTATTATGAACCATTTAATCACTAGCAATAGTGAGCGCAAATATTGTGAATAGGCCTATTGGGATTGATGAATCCCATTTGTATTGACTAAGTTCAAACAAATGCATTAATATTTGAGATTTAGGTATGTTAGCAAAGTACCTACCGGAATAAATCTGCCGATCGATATTGGTACACGTTAATGTTATGGTGTCATAAGCTTAGTGTATAATAACTGTTCCGGGCGTATAATAACGTAGCCTACCTGTTTTATTTTCCAAACATTGGTGTGAGCCTATAACTCACACTACCAACATATTGTGTTCAAACGATTTAACAAACTCTATGAATATCACTCAACCTTTGTGTTGACCTCTCAAGCATGTATTTCAGGTTCATGACGATCAAGGATGGCACGGAAGGGCACGGATGTTCAAGAGGGCTATAAATTTTATTATCATTCAAAAACTCACTTAATGTGATTTGTAAACATGGAACCAATTGAGACCTCATTTTGTAACCTCTGATATTTATATAATTTGAATGATAAATCTTTTAAAACGACTCAATTGGAGTTCGTTTTCTATTATTGTGACTATTGTGCCGTCGAGTAACACCCAGTTCGAATTCCGCTGCAACCATGAATTGGGGGTGTTACAGATTGGTATCAGAGCCATGGTTATAGAGAAACGGGTCTAATTGAGACCTAAACTATAACCGCACATACAAGCAAAAACATTTTTATAGCCTTCCGCTCTCTGTGTCTTCCATCCTCCAGACGATTATGGATTTAGTAAGCATGTTATGATACACAAACATGTTAGTATATTCATATATACCCATTTTGAGCATTTCCCCGTAGACATTTTTGTGCTACACAAACATAATTGCATATTAATATATGTACCCTAAACATAATTGAGCATTTCCTCGTAAGCATTAGTATATTGATATATAAACTCGGTTTATTTTCAATCTTTTATCTAAACAATGGACTAAACATATCTGCGTATGCCTATTCTAAGGCATTTCGGCACAGCCACACTCTCCCAATCATGTTCCTACTCCAACATTATATGTCCAAGACATTGTATATTACAATGGTCTCATTCACTTTTCAAGACATTGTATATTACAATGGTCTCATTCACTTTTCAAGACATTGTATGTTACAATGGTCTCATTCATTTTCCAAGACATTGTGAGATACAATGGTCTCATTCATTTTTCAAGACATTGTGAGATACAATGGTCTCATTCATTTTCCAAGACATTGTGAGATACAATGGTCTCATTCATTTTCCAAGACATTGTATTATACAATGGTCTTAACCATTTCTCAAATGTTTTGAGTCACACAATGGTCTAACCTACTTCCCAGACATTGTGAATTGCACAATGGTCTAACCTACTTCCGAGACATTGTGTTTTGTGCAATGGTCTCTAGAATTATTCCGTCACATCATCAATATCATTTCATGTGACATCAAAAAGCCATCACAATCTATCGATTTACAAATAAAAATATGAGATTTATAAAGGACAAACAAATCCATTACCTACAAAAGCTGAAGTTCAGCTCTACATTCATCAAAGTTTTCTTATGAAACCTTCATTATTAATAGTTCGTAATCCTGGCCAAGTATGTTCTATTTTAGAACTACTTAAAACTTCCTTTACATATGTACCTACCCTTACTATCTTCTATGCAATGGAATATGAAAACATACGTTACAAGTCTTGTATGGACGGGACTTGCAACTAAATGGTTTGACATCGCCTTTTGTTTAGTAGACAGTTTCCCGAAAGCAACGGACATATCACAAGTATACCTAATTTAGGTACTTGAAAATTTTATCGAACCTCGGCTAAATATAGACTAGTCACCTATATTTAACCTAGGGACAGTGGAATATAGTCTGACTAACTATATTCGACTTAAAATTTTCAAATACTGAGAGTAGTTGTACTAGGGTTATGTTCAGATTGATTTCCTACTTGAACTCGATAAACCACCAGAATACAATAAAACAATCTAGAGACACGGTAGTGCCTTACCACTCAGCGAGATCTTAACACCTTATTTGTATGATCTAAATTCATTCTTGAAATTTTTCATTTATGAGATAATCCGAACTACTATCTTGGGATGGTTATCAATTATTCTCTTCATCCTGTAGAAGTACTATCCTGTTTAGGTTCTAAGGATACCATTTCATCATAAACCTTTAAAATCTCTTAAGATTTTTAAAGCAAACTCAACATCTATACCTAAGAGTATTAACATTAAGCATACACTAAGCACTTTTGTCCATCAACATATCACATCATTACCTTCACAACCGTGGCAAACACAAGCTCATTAACAAATCTTGATGCACTTTTAAAGCTCAAATCATCCTTAGTTACACCACAAGCACGCTCATCAGCTTTACAAGATTGAATATTCATCTTGTACTTTTGGAATACCAGTATCATCTCATAATACACTACCTTGTAACTCACCGGCTAATTGTGAATGTTGTGTTGGGAATCCTTAAGTAGGATGATTTGTAATTATTTGAATGGATTGGGATGCCTTTTCATTTAAATAAAGACATTGTAAATCACCGAACCATAAGTTTATATTTCCGTATTTACATTGTTTGGGATGCCTCTCTATGTAAATAAAGAATTATAAACAAGTGGACTTATTTGTATCCGAAATAACATAAGTATGAAGTCAATAAACACTAGGTACAACAACCGATTACCTACTAGGCTATGATTGCAATTACTATCTCAATTCCTATTAATATTCGACTGCTATATCAATTTCCTTTGATATTCGATTATTACCATACCTTTCCTACACAAAAGTAAGCCTCATCCTACACCATACACTGAAACGACAAATCAAACTACATCACTGGTAATCCCAGACTTTAGTCCTCATAAGTAACCACACCTTTTCATCGACACCACTCCAACATATAACACACAAAGAACTTCGGGACGAAGTTCCCCGTAAGGGGTAGAGACTGTAACAATTCGCATTTTTCAGGATAATTACATTTCCCGGAAAATTTCACTATTCACTTTTACTATTCATTTTTGCCGAAAATTTTTCCCGAAACTTGATTTTTATTTCTTGGGCTGAAGTGATAAATCATTTCCATGACAAATTAAAAGTTTGACATTCATAAGCTCATTTTCGTGAAAGTTATTAAGGAATTACACGGAATTACACGTTTTAGGGTAAAACGTCATTCAAAAATTCTACGCACAACGAAATTCGGTCGCGTTAATTTTCCCCGTATCAGAAAAATGTTAGACACACTCATGATTTATTTGAGAATAAATCATGACTGAGAAAAACATGACCAAAATAAACCTCGGCCGCGAAAAACTGGAATTTTCAGTTTTAAGCGTTTTTACTCAGCCGTAACCTTAGCCTATACCTGCACCGCGTTTCTAAAAAGATTTGAGTTTTCAACTTATTAGAAAAAGTCAACATATTTTTCCCTCCTCCATTGACCAAAAACCATTCCTTGATTTTATAAGTCATTTCGTGATTTTTAGGCTTACGGTTTGATGTCTAAAAGACATTTAATACCAACCGACACTAGACTGAGCCCAGTCTAGACATTATAAGTCTTTTTAAATCATTTATATCATATTAGAAAAGTAACATTTTACTTTTCTAAATTTTACGCAATATTCGTACGTTTTACGTATTACGCGTTTTAGACCCGTGTTTCCAGTTTTTAGCAGGGTTTTACCACCCAAATGGAACATACCACTTATTTTATATTTTATTATGGGACATATGGACATGTCTAACAATACTTTAAAGTTCCATAATTTTACGACACCCGGTTTTACGTTTTGAGGCCTAATCATTTACGGTTGTCATTTCCCGGAGTCAAAACTCTTCCTAATACTTAGGATAATACCAAGCAAAGTCCACACCTTGTCCCCCAAGTTTAGGAACCAACCTAGGGGGGGGGGGGAATTCAGCCTTGTGTGGCTTGATCTCAAGCTTGATGGTCTTAGATCCTTACATGTGTAGAACTTGGCCTCCAAGGGTTGACAAGTCAACACAAGTAACCTCCTCATTTTTAGTATAAAAGAGACTCATTCTCTTCCTTTCTCTTGCAATACCAACGACCCTAAACCATCAAAATGCACCATTTTGATCATTGATCTTGCTCATTCAATCCATCACAAGTTCAAGTCATAGTTCCTAGTTGATCCTTAACACCTTTCAACCATAAAATCACCATAAAACACCACAAAAACTCATCAAATTTCCAAGTGTTCTTAGTGAAGATTTTTACTAAGGCTTGTTTTTGTGATAGATTAGTGTTTATCAAGGGATTATAAGATAGGGTTTTTGATATGGAAGCATGGCTATGGTTGGAAAGGTTTTGGAAGATTAAGTAGTGGTTCTTGGTCTTGATCTTGGTTCTAGTTAGTTTCTTCACAAGTTGTAAGAAAACCCTAACTTGCTTCTTGTTAAATAATCATGTTCATGTTATTTACATACTATTCTTGCTATATTATGTCTTGTATGCATGTCCATGATGTATAAAAGTGAGCAAAACAAGTTATTGTACATGATTGATAAGACAAGTTCATAAAACAAGTAAACTAGTGACTTTGTTGGTATAACCTGATCAAAATGGTAAAAATATGATTTTGGATTATTACATATTGTAGTAGAGGACCTAACAAGGAAAACATAGCAATTTGAACAACTTAAAACGAGTACACGAGTCAAAAGTTATGACGATTTGAAATTACCAAAACTTTGCGGCAAAGCTGCCAAAACTTTCTGTTACAGAAACATTAAACACGCAAAAAGAGGCATTTCTGGTCCGATTCATCAAAACGTTAAAACACGAAAGTTGTCCGGAATCACGTTTTCCTTCAGGAATTAAGAAGCTCGAGCCTTGAAAACACTTTCTGAGTGAGATATTTCGAAATTTCTTAACAGCTATTTACATATATATAAGTCACTATATTATGGTTATACTTTAAAAGGAACAAGAGGTCTTATGACCTATAAACAAGACCACCACCATGGCTAGAGCCAAGGTTGTGTCTCATGACCTTGAAACAAGGACTAAAGGTCATGGCTAGGCCATGACGAAATGACCATAACAACTTACATAGGCGTAAACATGAAACAATGAATTAGGCGATAACATGAACAAGCAATTTGGATCTACTTCACCTAAAAGGAAACCATGAGATATTACCAAGAGAAAATGGTCATTCAAGACTTATGAAACTACCCCTAATAACAATCTTCATGTACTAATAAACTTTCCTAAGTTTATTCAAAATATCGGACATGTAACTTTTCGGATCAAAACTTATATTTATATATTTTATCAACTACTACAATAGTAGGGAGCCTCATGTGAGGAGTTCATTATGTAAGCCGTCGAGATGAGTTGTGGATTTACGAGTTAAAGTGTCCTGGCTCCTCGAACGCTTACTAACATGACTTCTGAAATATGTCAGCCCGAACGGTAGTAAACGATATACAAAACATACATGTTCATGAATCTTTTCTTTCAAAGACATACAATATACATCATACCACATCATGGACTAAATGCAAGATATATATATAGGCATTTCGTTATATTCTTTACTCCGATCCTAAGTCGCAACATTCTATTATAGGTTGCTCATAGAAACCTTCACGATTCAACCGTTACATTCATTACTTGCTATCTTACTTAAGGTGAGTTCATAGCCCCATTTTCCATTACTTAATTGTTTTACAAACCCTTGGGGGGAATACATGCTATTTTAACCGAGCACAATGTTTTTGAATTGTATGCTTGCCTGATTGTTTTATTATCATTAAGTACCAACCTTGCTAAATCGAGATCCCTTATTATGAACCATTTAATCACTAGCAATAGTGAGCGCAAATATTGTGAATAGGCCTATTGGGATTGACGAATCCCATTTGTATTGACTAAGTTCAAACAAATGCATTAATATTTGAGATTTAGGTATGTTAGCAAAGTACCTACCGGGATAAATCTGCCGATCGATATTGGTACACGTTAATGTTATGGTGTCATAAGCTTAGTGTATAATAATTGTTCCAGGCGTATAATAACGTAGCCTACCTGTTTTATTTTCCAAACATTGGTGTGAGCCTATAACTCACACTACCAACATATTGTGTTCAAACGATTTAACAAACTCTATGAATATCACTCAACCTTTGTGTTGACCTCTCAAGCATGTATTTCAGGTTCATGACGATCAAGGATGGCACGGAAGGGCACGGATGTTCAAGAGGGCTATAAATTTTATTATCATTCAAAAACTCACTTAATGTGATTTGTAAACATGGAACCAATTGGGACCTCATTTTGTAACCTCTGATATTTATATAATTTGAATGATAAATCTTTTGAAACGACTCAATTGGAGTTCGTTTTCTATTATTGTGACTATTGTGCCGTCGAGTAACACCCAGTTCGAATTCCGCTGCAACCATGAATTGGGGGTGTTACATTTTAATCCAAAACAATGAACATACTAATAAAATTTGCAGTTAAACTTACAATTTTTTCTCCCATTGATCTAATCTCATCATCTGGATATAAAAGCCTTGAAAATGTAGGCTACTGCATATCAACACATCAGGATGAGAGCAAGACTAGAACATGTCAAAGCTCACAACATAACAGAACTAGATGAACCACTGGTTCAACTATCTGCACAAACATGATAGGAGAGTTAATACTAGTACCACGTTAGTGCTGCTGGAGCAGAGTTACTACTGCTAGTATATATATATATATATATATATATATATATATATATATATATATATATATATATATATATATATATATATATATATATATATATATATAACAGAATGTATATAAATGAAGCAAATATATAATTGTAATGTCGTATATAATCAAATTCTCAACTATCATAAGTTAAAACTTGTTGACTCTTCGCCGTCTTAGCTTGCTTTTGCAAGGTTTCACTAGAGACCAAATGTTCACTAATATTTGGTATCATAGTTGGTGGTGTAACCTGTAGAACCGATTTGTCGTGGCTCAAGCGTTTTCGTATGTCTGATAGTTTTAACAGGTTCCTATATGTATATAAAACACGGTACATTAGTCATGTACGTAAAACTAAAAAAATGAAATATAAATTAAGAAATACAATGGTGTTATCATTAGAAAATGAAATTGTTAACAACATAAAAAGTGGCTTACGTCTGAGTCTAATGCCAGTTTCTTTCTGCAAAAAAAATATAGGAAATATAAGAAACTAAGGCACTAATAACGCTGCATAATATAAGATCTGCCAACCATGAAACCGTAAAAATATACATTGGTTGGCTTTGGTGACTGAGATGGAGCATAACGCCTCGAAAATTAATAAGCCAGAAAATCCATCTGAGGGAATTTTTAGCCAGATATCCCATGTATCATCCTCACCCGTGAAAATAGCATGTAGCCCCTGCAAGAAACAAGTAATGTGATTAATGCTAACACAAAAGGCGACAACATTAGATGTCCCAAATATAAGTTTAGCCTCAAAAATAAACATACGGGTTGCATATCGACTCGAGCAACAAATAATATACAATTGGTTGCAATTTTATGCAGTGCCAAACGTGGAACGAATAAATTTCAAACACATTACCAAGCAAGAAAATCAATAACATTTGGTACAAATGAAACAGTTTGACAAAAAGCAACCATATTTGAGTTAATTTCCTATATAACAGATGTTATGTTAATCTTTTGATAGATAACTTACGCAACTGCGATAAGCAAACTCCAACTGTTCAGCAACATCCTCCCGGAGTGGAAACTAATCAAGACTCCCTTTACGAGCAAAACAGTGGTCTCTTAGAACACGTCGATTGTCTCCATTCCAATAAACAGGAAAACTATTTCGTCTTAATAAGTCTACATGCAACGATTACCACAACACGAATTTATAATCAAAAACATGTTTTAAGCTAGTTTAATCCACGAAAATAAATTTAAATCGTTTTATATTCGATTACACATTTAAGAAAATATAAATTAAATATGTGTTTGAGCATACCCATGAACAGAGTAGGATAGGTGAGATGAGGGTGATGGTGGCTCGACTGTGAAGCTGGTGGTTATCTCGAACCAAACAACCGAAGCAAACAAACTCTCCCATATAGTTCCCTTGTCTTGATGACAGTGATGGCGTGGAGGAGTGATGGTTGGTGGAACCACGGTGAGATAAGGCGGTGAAGTGTGGCGGTGGTGTGAGTCGGTTCTAGAGAGAAGGAGAAGAGATGAATAGAGAGAAGATAGATCTGACTAGTATAAGTGTTAGTGTTTTGATTTTGGGGGAAAAAGGGAGGGATCTTGAGCGGGAGATTGAAATTTTTGGGGAAAAATTAGGGGCGGTGTTGATATAAATAATGCCTAAAAACATTATTAACATTTATCGATATCTCTATGTTTTGATAATCACAAAACATAAACTCATTGAGCTAAAAATTATGACATAAACAAGTATTTAGTGATAAATATTCTCTTTACATCCAAATCACTTAAGGTATAAATAAACAAAGTGTCTAATGCATTCTATGATCAAAGAAATTTTTATTTTTACAAACCTTACATTTTTTATAAAATGGGACAAACATTTTTAAACTTATACAAAATGTTTTTATATTTATAAGAAATGTTTTATTCAAAATAAATATTTTGAATTCAAATTTCTACCCAAAAATGGCTAGATTCTTCAGATAAACCTTCCCCACAAAAGGACAAAAAATTTTGAAGAATTTTTTTTAATAGGGCGGCCCCCTTAATTTTGTTAGGCGGTCCCCTTAATTATTAAGGGGACCGGCCACGCTCCCGAACAGTAAATTTTTCCCTATAAATACTGGCTCAAATCTGGAATTTTTTCTTACCTTTTGCACTATAAACTCTCTGATATAAATCTTCTATACCATTCTCTTAAACCCTTTGATCATATAATCATAAGCTTTTGTTTCCAAGTGATTCAAGCTTCAACCTTTCAAGTGCAAGAGAAGAATACTTCAATCCTTCAAGAGAAGAAGTATTACAACTTGTTGTGACCTCCACATCCAAGTTGTTAGAGCATCATCCATTATATCTATTTCTTTGTGTTACTAGTTGTGAATATTTGATAGAAGATAGATTAGCAAGGTGTGTAGAAAGAGAGATTGTGAAGTAGATAGTTGTGAAGTAGAGAAGTTGGGAAGTAGATAGTTGTGAAGTAGAGAAGTTGGGAAGTAGATAGTTGTGAAGAAGATTGTTGTGAAGTAGATAGTTGTGAAGATAGATAGGTGTGAAGAAGTAGTGTTGTGATTAAGTAGTGACTAGGTGTGAAGAAGTTGTGTAGAAGGTGTGAATAAGTTGTGACGAAGTTGTGGTGTGTATATTGGTGTGTAAGGTTTTCTCCGCCATAAGGGAGCTTGTTGACATAGTGAAGAAAACTCTCGAGTAGGTGACTCGGGGAGTGGAGTAGGGCAAGGAAGGTGTCCTTATAGCCGAACCACTATAAATGCTTTGTCTCGCGGTTTGATCTTTCCATCTCTTACTTATTATCTTGCATATATCGTTATTACTTTCGTAGACGTAGACGTATATATATAGTTGCTCATATAGTGCTAGTGTTGATTTCACTTAAAGATCAAACAAAAGTTTCATTCACAAAACAAAGTCTTTACAATCAAACTAAAAAGATAACATACATATAATTGATCATTTTGATCAAGTATAGTTTTCATACAACATATAATTATGGATTACATAATAAACGTTTACTTACTTATCTCTCGTATATAGCTATAATTGTTTATATTATGCATGTGTTGATTTCACATACTTAGCTTACATTATTATGATTGTTCATACTTAGATATAGTTGTTCATATTGTTCAAGATTTGAGTTTACATAAGATCGAATCAAAGTTTTAAAAGTAATCAAGGTTTTAAAACTAAACTAAGTTTTCATAATAAGATTAAAAAGACGTAAAACTATTCAACCCCCCTTCTAGTTTTCCACAGGCGGGATCAGTGTAAGTGTTAGTGTTTTGATTTTGGGAAAAAATGAGCTTGAAATGTTTAATGAGTTGAGCTCAATCTTATATAAGTTCGACTCGAGTTATTTTTAAGTTCTCGAGCTTATAAGTAATATAAAATATGTTTTTATTTTATTTTTTATTTTTATTTTTTTTAAGTGTACTAAGTGTAAATATTTATTTATGAATGTATCAAGCTTTTCGAGCTGAAGTCGAACCGAATTCAATTCTTAGGTTATATTATATTTCAATTTTAATTTGTGTCAGAAAACACATCTTTACAGATAAATTGAGCTTTTTGAGTCAAGCTCAAGCCGAGTGCAAACTTTCTCGATCCCGGATAACATGATCGAGAGGGTGATGGAGGCTTGACTGTGATGGTGGTGGATGTAGTGGTTATCTCGAATCAAACAACCGAAGCAAACAAACTCTCCCATATAGTTCCCTTGTCTTGATGACGGTGATGGCGTGGAGGATCGATGGTTGGTGGAACCACGGCGAGATAAGGCGGTGAAGTGTGGCGATGCATGGTGTGAGTCGGTTCTAGAGAGAAGGAGAAGAGATGAATAGAGTGTGGAAAACTAGAAGAGGGGGTTGAATAGTTTTACGTCTTTTTAATTTGTTACAAAAGATTGTTTGAAAGTTTTCTTTGTTTTCAAAAATTTAGATTCGATACTATGTGATATCAAGTCTTGCACAATATGAACAACAATAAATATGTACGATAAAAGAATAATAATGTAAGTAAAGAAATAAAAGAGAGATGGAAAGATCGAACCGCGAGACAAGAGATTTGTAGTGGTTCGGCTACAAGGTCACCTTCCTTGCCCTACTCCACTCCCCGAGCACCTAACTCGAGAGTTTTCTTCACTATGTCAACAAGCTCCCTTATGGCGGAGAAAACCTTACACACCAATTTACAGACCAACTTCGTCACAACTTCTTCACACCAATCTACTTCACACCAATACTTCTTCACACCTTTCTACTTCACACCTATCTACTTCACACCAATCTTCTTCACACCTTTCTACTTCACACCTATTTACTTCACACCAATCTTCTTCACACCTTTCTTCTTCCTAACTCTTCTTCTTCACAACAAACTACTAACCTATCACACTACTTATATACCTAGCTAAACTATTTTCTATCAAATATTCACAACTAATTACACAAAGAGATAGATACAATGGATGATGCTTTAACAACTTAGATGTGGAGATCACAACAAGTTGTAATACTTCTTATCTTGAGGGATAGAAGTATTCTTCTCTTGCACTTGAGAGGATGATGTTTGAATCACTTTAAAACAAAGATTTATGAATGTATGATCAAAGGATTAAGAGAATGGAAATGGAGATCTAGAACAGAAAGTTTAGGAGTGCAAAAGGTGGGGAAAAATTCCAGATTTAAGGTGGTATTTATAGGCAAAATTTCCTGATAACTGGAGCGTGCCGGTCCTCTTAAATCATGGCCGGTCCCCTTAATTTTAAGGGCACCGCCCCTTATAATTAAGGGGGCCGCCCAACTGTAATGGCCAGAAACTTTGTCTTTTAGTGGGGAAAGTTTATTTGGTGAAAAACTAACTGATTTTGGTTAAAATTTTGAATTCATATATTTAGTATGAATAAAACATTTTTCTTTAATACCAAAAGTGTTTTTCAAAAATATATAATATGTTTATATAGTTAAATAAACTTTGTAATAATTAATTAAATACCCCTTTGATCATAGATTGCACTAAACACTTTGTTTATTCATACCTTAAGTGATTTGGATGTAAAGAGAATGTTAATCACTAAATACTTGTTTATGTCATAAATTTTAGTTCAATGAGTTTATGTTTTGTAATAATCAAAACATAAAGATATTGATAATAAGTTAATAATTTTCTTAGACATTATTTATGTCAACAATCTCCCCCTTTTTGATTATTACAAAACCTTAAACTCAATAGGTCTAAAATTTATTTTTAGACAAGCATTTTAGAGTTTACTATTCACTTCTCCCCCTTTTTGTAAAATCAAAAAGGTTAAACCGAGTAAGCTTCATAGAAGAAGTTAAACGGGTAGAATGCTCCCCCTTGATGTATGCTCCCCTCATTTGAGAGCACCTAGAAAACAAGCTATGAAAATAATCATTCTCGATTTTCATTAACCCATACTAAGCTTAAAGTGAAATCACAATTATCTAAAGAATGAATGTTAACACTACTAATATGTACAATTTGTGTAATGCTAATATTATTCATTCTGACTAGTAAGTGGTAAGAGGCCAGTCACACCCAGGGGCGGACCCAAGCTTTGACTTTGGGGGGCCGTGCCCTCCACGACTCGTCGAAAATGTTCAGATTTTAGTGTAAAATTTTTTTTTTTGACCTTTTTATTAAAGCGCACCCCTCCAAAAAATCAAATTGCCCCCCACCTTGAAGCAAAAAATATAAAAACCTTGTTTTTTAGTGTAAAAAATATATATATATGACATTTTTATTAACGTGCATCACGAATTTTATCAAAAAAAAAAAAAAAAAAAAAAAAAAAATTGTCCCCCTCCTTGGAAAATCCTGGGTCCGCCATTGGTCATACCTATTTGTAAAAAAACAAACACATCCTAAATGTTTATTTCCTTGTAGTGCTAGGATTTTGTTTCATGCAATGCTTGATGTATACCAAAAGAACTTTTACGGATAATCCAATATAGGGTCACATGAACATAACTCTGGCAACTCAACGCTCATCCTATTTTTGTTAAGAACGGTTTTCTCCCAGGATTACCACTTTAAGACGTGGCACATCCAAATCTTTCTATATTAAGCACGACACTACTATAGAGTAAAATATCTTTATCATCTTGATATCCGAGTATGCACTTTGTTTTTTAAATCACAGACATGAAAATTTATAAGTTGGTTTACATTAACTCTGTTCAAAATTCTGAAAGTCAGGAAATTGACAAGTTCATAGTAGTTGCATATCATACTTTTAGCGTATTTTTTACCTGTTGTATATTTTTTACCAGTTGGTAATTCATATTATTTTCTTTCAGGAACCAGTATCTGTTCTTTGTTATATATGATTTTCAAACTCTGAAACATTCAATGAAAGCTAGGTTGCCTATACGCTAGAGATAATTTGTTTAATCTTATGATATGTTTAGCGAAATGAGTTGGAGCACTGAGGCTGAGGCTGAGGCTGAGGCTAACGCTGACGCTGACGCTGAGGCTTATATTATAATTTGAAAGCTGGAGCTTATATTTTTATTTGCTAAAACTTATTGATGTAAAATCGCATGAAATTCAGATATATTCCTCGTTTTGCGTGAATAATCCGCTATATTTTGAAGGCGTAAAGGGTATTTAAGTAATTTGACTAGCCATACTGCTATAAGCCTGTGTCACAAACAAATCTATATACTACATATAATAGGCAAATGAATCTCTCTCCAAAAATTTTAAATGTACAAAAAATTATGCAATGTTTACAACACTTTAAAGCAAGGATTTTTCATATTTACAACAAGTAAAGCATTATTTACAACAAAAACAAGCATGAATAGAAATTCAGACCAAAATCCTTAGAATTATACATTAAATGGCATTAAAAACACCCCCTACACCAAAATTACAAATAGTTAAGCACAATGTACAACCCTCCCATCCATATTAAAAAAAAGGTCTATTAGAAAAATCAGATTTCATGGCATAACCCAGCACAAGAATAACAATAAACCATCAAGATGTCATGAGCCTTTGCTCACGGTTTGACCAAACCCGACACATACAAGCACACCCGATACCAACACATGTTTAGTTCACGTTTTTATTTAATCAAAATCATTAAAACTTCAAAACCCAATAATTTTGAACCCAAAACCAAGAGTATAGTCACAAGTTTGACTCGTGATTGAGTCATCTCGCGTATCAAACACGTTTCTTACCGTGTAGATATTAGATCTCTATGTATTTGAGTTATTGGTGGTGGTGAAGGAGGGTATACGCGGCGGTGAAGGTGAACACGAGGTGGTGTGGTTGTCTTGGTGGCGCGTGTGATATGGAGGGCGGTAGAGGGATTGATGGTGGTCACGTGGGTGGTGGCGATGAGTGATGAAAGTCGATGGTGTGGCGGTGGTGGCTCTGGGCAGCCGGCGGCTAAGAGGGAGAAGAGAGAGTGATGAAGATGGTGATGATAATGAGTTAGGGTTGGGTTTAGGATTTTTATTATTAGGTAGTTTGTGTAAGATTTGTTAAAATGAGGTGTGTGGTGAGGGTTTTACATAAGGACCATTTATGTAATTTAGTTAAACTTTAAGAGAAACCATTCTCGACCCGTTTAACTTACGAAACGTGCCCGTAATTATTTCTAGGTTGTACCGTAAGTTTTAAAATAGTTTTTCCGTAAATTTTGATTATAAACATGTATATGTTTGTTTGACTAACAAAATTTAGTATATTTCGTATTATTAGGTTTCGTTGTGCCGATGTTGCGTAGTGCGGTTATTGTTAAAGAAAAAAACATGTAATCGAACAAAATTTGCTTGCTGTAAAATATAGTTACAGGGTACCCGCCGCCGCATCTTGCGGGTACCCTGCTAGTCTTATTTTATGAACTAATTTATTTTAAAAAATTTAAGCCCCTATAAACTTTTATAAGCCTCGCGCCAAACATAACCTACTGGGCAAAGTCAATAGTCTTTACAATAATGCAAAAACAGACCTCCATGGCTCCATCCATTAAACATAACACAAGAACACCACACTCATCCACATCTATCTACCTAGTGACATAAATATCCTACGGCATCAATATTGATATATAAAAGGACAAAATTGATTTCAATTGCATATTCATTATCAAAAGAGATAAGATTGAATTAAAAGTCGCCAATATTAATATATAAAAAGACATGGTAGTGCTAGTTGCTTGTGGTTTAGATCAGGATGGGATTTTTCATTGGTTAGGTTATTTCTATCACGCGAACTATTGGAGGTTTTTTTTTTTTTTTTTTTTTTTTTTTTTTTTTTTTTTTTTGCCAGTATTTCCATTCTTTTGTATTTCTTTTGCTAGTTTTCAGCTAGCTTTGGTTTATAAAATCCGTTAAAAAAAATCACCAATACAACAAACGACGATCTTTTGGACTTGTACAATATTCCAGCTCTAATGTACCTAAGTTCACTTGTATGTTTAAAAGCACTATGTAATATCAATGATATATGTAGCTTTGTGATCATTATCTTCATATATTAAGATTTTCCTTATAAAATATTGGCACGATGTACACACTTACATATTGAGTTGACGTAAACACCAGACTAATCAATAATACAAGAAAACTTATTAAAATAGCTATTACATATCAAGGTTTTCAAGATCAGGATCCTACCCAATATCATTTTCGTTTCTGCAAGACTGTGATTGTAAGATCAGATCGGGATCTTAAGATCCTACTATAATATTATTTTCTTAATAGTTTTTGTAATATTATACAAATCAACAAATTATTATATATCATAAATACAAAATTATATGAATATTTCATAGAAATGTTGTCTTAAATTATGATTATGAAATCTTTAAAAAGATTAACATGTTGTTATTAAAATTCTACAAAAAATAAGCCATAAATTTGTAGTTAGTTTGTTATCCGGGAAAAGTAAGATCGGTTCGGATTAGATCTTAAGATCCTATAGTCAAGATCGGGATCCTATAAGATCTTAATCTTGCAAAGATCCTATGTAGGATCCGGATCATTTTTGCTTTGCAGTATCGTAAAATCATAAGATTCTAACACTATGTTCTCAAGATTCTTTTGGGAGTGAAAGTGAAAGGAATGAAATATTATTGTGTTCTCAATAAAAAAAGTAGGAGAAGAGGGAAGTGAAAGTGGATGAAAAGGGGAGGAAGTGTGCTTATTTTGTTAACAAAACTTTCATCCCATATTTGGGGTGAAAGTGGATGAAAGTGAATAAGACAAAAATCAAAATAGTTAAATGACAAAAAGAACCTTTGTCTTTAGTGTGCATTTATTATGGAGCAATGTTATAATAGTAATTCCACAAATATAAAAAGTGTAAAATAGGATCACCTACTTTCATTTACTTTACTTTACTATAAACTCAAGAACATGAAAAAATCTATAAACTTTACTTCCACTCTTCCCTATTTCTTTACATTGCATTACTTTACTTTACTTTACTGAAAAAAAAAAACTGTAGAACAGAGTGTAAGATCATGATCAGGATCTTAACAACCATGTTACATATAATACCGTATACTTACAAATCTAAATCAACCAACTAGACTAGCTCAGTTGGCCACCAAGATTTTATTAAGGTGCTTTGGAGAGGGGATGTTTGGCTAGGGAAGGTCTCAAGTTCGAGTCCCACATAAGACTTTTACCCCTTCAGGTGGTAAAGGAGGAACAAGAGGGTCTCAGAGTCAGCATACTAACCAATTGGATGTCATTGCTGGACCTGAACCTCTAACGACTAATATGCCGGTCTATAAAAAAACATACAAATCTAAATCTAATTTACAAAGTAACAAAAAGTTCATAACATAATGATGGGCTAAAAATACAAATCTCTTTCTATTTATCAACGAATACTAAATTTTAGATTTAGCAATTATTGGTCGAATTACTTCTTTCTTGAAATGATAAAATTCTTTACTTATTCCATGTATTTCTCACATACGATGGAATTGATATCGTCGTGAAATCTTTCTTTTTATTACTTGCTTTCTTCTGACTCGTTACATGTACATATACTTCACTCATTGAGTTCGACTATCAAATTCAAATCTTGAACAAGAATTGATCGATAGAAGTGTTAGCATGATGTGGAAGCATGAGTTTAGAGTTAGCATCAAAAGATGGATAAAGACCCCATTTGAAATGTCATCAAATCCAAAAGGCGCATTTACCATGCAATGAAAAGAAGGGAACATACATACGTGAAGTAAGGGGATGAAGGACAGTTGTCCGACGATTGAAAACTAAGACTATTTCAATTAAACTCGGATATACTAAACGGGAGGCCGAGTTGAAAGTAAGTCTTTAAGTGATAAACTAGTAAGGTGCGTAGCAGCGACGGGTACCATGCAATTAAAATTTACAACGAGAAATGTTTTCAAAGTTTTATATTTTCTAATACAATAAGTTTACATACGAAGAAAATTTTAGCTTTGAATAACTTTAAGCAATAACAAGTTAACATACAAAAATTGTAGATTACCCACGTGATGTTGTGGCAAAACAGAGACAATAACAGTATAGTATTGAGGTATGAGGTTAAGGTAATTGACTATGACCCGTAGTCGTACATTATTTTTAAATAAAAAACGAAATTGAATTTTAAAAATCATTTAGATCATGTTAAGAAAATTTAGTTCTATAAAAACACACCTTATAAGTTTTTTTTTGAAACTTAATTGAATTATTAACAATGTTTATTATATTTATCCCACATAAGTAGAAGATAAAAGTAAAAGAGTATTTATAAAGATAAAGAAGACTATAATATTCAAAAAATCAAGTGGAGTAACTTTAAAGAGTATAATTATTATTATACAAATATATGTAATAAATATAAATTTAAATAATTAGCATTTAGCACTTTGCACTTTTACATTATTTTCTTAACAAAAATCGCCTGATTTTTATAAAACACATTTTTCTCAGTAAGTTTTATCAAAATTCTAAAAGACGCACATGTTGGTTATCGAGGCACTCTTGGGATTTAATAATATTTTTCTAACATTTTAAGTTAGTATGCATTTTGAAAATTTATTGATTAAATAATATCTTTACATTGAAAAAGAGGATACATTTGTGTTATACTGCTATATAGCAAGGTACACGCGTATTGCGGCGGTAAGTTCCATGTGATTAAAGTATATACGCCAACAAAATATCAATGACGAACTAATTAACCTTATAAAACAAGAAAAAATGATCCCAATCAGCCCAGTTCACTATTTTTTACCGGTTTTGGCAGTTCTCTCAGGTTCGTTTTCGGATGACTTTTATTGGCTAGGTGAACCGGTGGTGACTCTGATTCCAATTTAAACCTTTTTGAACTCATTGGCCCAGTCCGGTTTTTAAAATCATATGTACCATCGACTTGTTTTCATATAAATTGTATGAAGCTTTGTGTATTTTATCAGTTTGTACAATGTGCATAATAATATGTATTTTTCATTTAAAGAGTGTTTTAAAAATAAAATTTATTAGGTAGTTATAGTTCTAGACGTTTTTTTTATATTAAATTACAATATATTTTTTTAATTAATTTTTTTAAAGGAGCATACCTTAATTTCGTTAATTTTTAAACAAAGTGGTTTAGCGGCACCCTTGAAACCTCTTTAGGAGCATCCAATGTCATGATCATGCAAAATATTACATATTAATCGTGATTAAGAAAATATTAGTAGTAATTAAAATGACTAAATAACTTAATACTCATAGAGTATAAGGTCCCCCAACGTTTTATTGCTTTATGAGGTCATACGCTTAAATTACTTCATTCCCTTTATTACATATTAATCGTGATTAAGAAAATCTCATGAAAGCCTTTTCATGTTATTATCTTTATCGTATCATCTCAATATCTCTATGTGCATTTTTTTTCAAATCGCCAGCATTAATATACATTTTTGTTCATATAATCTCTATTCGAATTTTTGAAAGTCAGGCTACATATTATTTAGACATTTCATAGTAGTTGCTGACAAGTTTCCCATGCTACTTTTATATTAATGTTTTGTTTGTTACTACTATTTATTATTTTCAAACTTTAGACTAGTGGCCATGGTCACTTCTACTTCACCTTGCACATTAGTGTCATATCAGCTTTTTTTCTCTTCTCACTATCCCTCACTCCCTCTCACCTTTTACAGGACATGGTCACATAACCCTCACCTTAACCATTTTTTATTTATTTATTTCAATACTTATATTTTTAAACTAAAAACATAAATGTAAATGTAAACATATGGAAGTTAAAAATAATACATAAATAAAGGAAAAACGTAAACTTAAATTAAAATTTTCGAGACAAGTGAAATAAAAATACAAATTACTATATGGAAATTAAATACAGTAAATGGAAATAAACATGATTCGAGCTTTTATATTGCTCTGTAATTGTTGATGAATTTTTGCTTTTCAACAATGCTCTGTAACAATTCTTCTATTGCTGCCCACAAGTTGTTTGTAACACGCATATCTACTTCGGTGGTCACTAGAAGCGTATGCAAAACGTAACTGTTAATAGGATGGTCGAGTGGCGACGAATGCACCCTTGTCAGTTCTGGATCACGGCTACGCATTTGCTCAAGATACCATGTCAACTCAGTCAGCAAATTGTTCGCTAGTGGGGCCTCCACTGCAAGTTCCCTCCGTAGTCGTCTAAGGATCATCCGTCGCACCTCGTTTGATTCATTAGCCGTATTTTTGTGATCGTTGGGAGAAAAAATATGTTGTGTGTGCGAGAGTAATGTGTATTGAAAATTAAAAGGAATGTGCATTGAAAATTGAAAGTAGTGTGTTTTGAAAATAAATATGTATTGTATACATATAGGGTAAAAAAGATGGTGCAGTTTTGAGGTATTTATAACTGAAAAATGGGGTAGCGTAAATTTATTATTTTTTATTTTTTTAACTAATAGTTATATTTCAATAATGGGGCCCACAATTAGTGAACCAAAACTCGGTGAGCAGCTCACCATAACTTCTCATTTTGTGCTCATCCTCACGTGTAACTCGAGAACCATACATGGAACTCGTGCATAACCCCATGGTCACCTAGTCCATTTTCACGCCCATGCTGTTTAGCCTTAGGCTGCTCCCAACATAACAATCATGAGGGGTTGGCAAAGGGTGTCACGCTGCAACCATGGATGGGAGGAAGGGAGTGAGGTGATGGCAAGGACACAAGATGGAAACCAAAAGTCAGTTTATCACTTTTGGGGCATTTGTGCCAATGATGGTTATTTTATTTTATTTTTTAGTTTGTGAGTGTCTGGGAGATATTTAGCGGGGTATTTTAATAAATAAAAAATGTGTTGAAATGTGAAGTGGTGTGAGATGGTTGGGAGTGAAAACTGAGATGGTGGTGAAAGAGAGAGAAAGCTGATGTGGTGTTGATGTGTAAGGTGAAATGGTGTGAGGGATGGGGTAGTCTTATTGCAAAACACAACCTTAGGGCCCGTTTAGTTTGTAGAAGGGTTTATGATTTGAATTTGGATTAGGATTAAAATTTGGATTTGGATTTGGATCTATATTTAATATATGTTTAAATTAAATAAGAAGAGAGAAAATTTTTAATTAAAAATATAATTTTATTATAAAAAGAAAAAAGAAAAAAAAAAGAGAGAGAAAGAGAGAAGAGTGTAGGATAGGCTTACAAAATAATGAAAAGTGTAGAAAAGTAAATGGGTGGGTGGGTTTTGTAGATGGTAGAGTTGGAGGGTTTGAACCCACCCTCAATCTACACCAAATAAAGGATTTAATCATCCTTGAGTCCAACCCCACCAAAAAAACCCTATACCAAACGGGCCCTTAATGTTCAAAAGTCAATACTCTTTTACAGTAATGCAAAAACCAGACCACCGTGGCTTCATCCATTAAATATAACACAAGATGATAGGAACACCACACACATCCATATGCAATGAATCTAATGAAATAAATATGCAATGACATAAATATCCCACGACATAAATATTGATAAATAAAATGACAAAATTGATTTAAATTGCATATTCATTGTCAAAAGAGATAAGATTGAATTAAAAGTCGCCAATATTGATCATATATAAAAAGACATAGTATCGCTAATTGCTTATGGTTTTGATCATGATGAGGTTTTCCGTTGGTTAGGTTGTTTCTAGCCGGCGAATAGATATTGAATGGTTTATTTATTTATTTATTTATTATTTTTTTGCTAGTTTCCAATTAGCTTTGGAACACCACACACATCCATATGCAATGAATCTAATGAAATAAATATGCAATGACATAAATATCCCACGACATAAATATTGATAAATAAAATGACAAAATTGATTTAAATTGCATATTCATTGTCAAAAGAGATAAGATTGAATTAAAAGTCGCTAATATTGATGATATATAAAAAGACATAGTATCGCTAATTGCTTACGGTTTTGATCATGATGAGGTTTTCCGTTGGTTAGGTTGTTTCTAGCCGGCGAATAGATATTGAATGGTTTATTTATTTATTATTTTTTTGCTAGTTTCCAATTAGCTTTGGTTTATAAAATTCTACTGTTAAAAAAAATGTTACCAATACAATAAACAACCATCTTTTAGACTTATACTAAATTCCCGCTCTAATGTACCTAAGTTCATTTATATGCTTAAACGCACTGTGTAATTTCCTGATATATGTAGCTTTACAATCATTATCTTCATATATTAAGATTTTCCTTATAAAATAATAAAGGGATAATTACCAAAATAGATCAGTCGTCCAAAACACATTCCTTAAATAGATGTTTTTAAATCATTTTCCTCCGGCGGATCAGGGCAACTTGACGACTGAGCAACCTTCATATATGTGCGACACGTGTCGAATTTTTTATTAATATAGTACAGAATCTAGAATCTTTTTGGAATCTATAGTACAGAATCTAGAATCTTTTTGGAATATTCTAGAATCTTTTTGGACACGTGTCACGTTTATATTGAGTTGCTTAATTTTTTAAGTTGCCTGATCTAATTTTGAAAAGTGAAATTTGAAAGTCTAAAAAGTGACTAGTCAAAAAGTCAACCATCTATTTTAGTAATTATCCCAATAATAAAATATTGAGATAATGTACGCACTAGAGTAAATCTCAACTTTGTGCTGATTTTGAAAAACATGAACAAATGTGTGCTTCTTTCATAATAGCAATCCCAATAATGCTTTTGATAATCTTTTATAAATAAAATAAAACTCTTAGTGTTGACTATCGTATTTCAAAAAAAAAATTATTTTCTTATTAAGTAATATTTTAATTATTATTTTTTAATTTATAAATTTATAAATTCATTTTATTGATATACTACACAAGTAGAAGATATATACAAAAAATATAAATAAGATGCAACTAACAATATGATTAAACATTTTAAATGATTATATTTAATAATAAAAACTATAATTAAAAATAATAAATCAAACAAAACAAATATTAAATTATTTGTTTTTTAATAAATAAAAATATATCATTCAAAAAATTTACAAAAAAACCCGCGCGTGAGGAGAAATTATAACTAGTAAAAATAAATAAGGGCATTGGGAGTGGTCACGGGAAGGCATGGCATGGGATCGGTGCGGCGCGGGTACACCGCCGCCGACCCCCTGGTGTGGCGTGGGACTGCTCATTCACGAAAAAGTTTCTGGCACGGTGTAACACCCCCAAAATTTGGTACAGCGGAAGACTCAACAAGCTTTCGGGGTGTTACGGGGGATTGGTATCCAACACAAGACATAAAAGAACGAGATAAAGTAAACATAAGAAAAACACAACCAAAACGGGGTTTTAAAGTTTACATTTATCCCAAATTCATCCAAAGTCAGGCCCAAAAGAAATAAACATAGGTCCACAATTATATATCAGAGTTTTAGAAAATAGATCCATAAACCAGGTGCCAAAGCCAAGCCTCCAATCCAAGCATCCAAGGGCATCACTTAATTACCTGAGAAAACGCGCTAAAAGTCAGCTTTGGCTGGTGAGATCATAGGTTTAAATTCATAACTAAATCAAGTGGACATATACGCAAAAACGCTTGCTAGCTAGACTAGGCCTCAATCATCCAACCAAAACGAACCAACCAAATCTAACCAACCCTATAGGTGCACACTATAGCTCAAATCAATCAAATCAATAGCTTACCTAGTTCTTGACTAGGCCTCGCTCCATAACCAATTCAATAGCTTACCTAGTTCGGGACTAGGCCTCGCTCAACAACCAATCAATAGCTTACCTAGTTCGGGACTAGGCCTCGCTCTATAACCAAATCAATAGCTCACCTAGTTCAGGACAAGGTCTCGCTCTATAACCTACCTAGTTCTATAAGCATAGCAAGTTTTAAATAAAAGCGATAGAAGTCCACATAAAACAATTTGCACGTTTCTCACCCCAAGTATTGAAAACAAAGTTCAAGAGTAAAAGTGGGGCTATGACTCACCTCAAGTCCAACAATCTGCATAAGAAATCGATAGATGTAAGATGTAAAGCAACTCAAATAACGGCAACTACAGACTCGGCACCTCCTAACAATATAAACGCGTTCAGAATCATTTCTTCAAAATCAAATATTCCCAATCCCGAACGTATTTCTTTTTACTTTCCAAAAATCCATTTCTCGTATTATTCTCATATTAGTTTGGAATTTGGTATCCATACGGGTGGAGGGTCGACACAACTCACAACAAGAAGCCACAACGAAAAAGAACAAAATAAACACTCTATAGGTCTAATATTAGTCCAATATATTATTTAAATAAATCATCGAAGCTTATCAAATCCGTCGATTTGATAATCCCCCATATTTATCTACGTAATATATCGCTCTAAGATTATACCCAAACCTAAATCACATAGCACGTATAGTACTATATGGGATGTATCAAAGTTTAATAAATTTTCTAATTATGCCATCAAGCTTACCAAATTCCTCAATTTGGCAACTTCACGAGATATTTAGTAATTCATCATTCTTGTACACATACCACAACCTATGGGCGTCGTAGGATACAATGCCCATTAATATATTCATTTTATATAACTAAATAGATCCTATTTAACCAGTCGATCAAATAAGTTACGTAGTTATAGAAAATGGATGTATTAATCGTCACATATTCGTGATAAACACAAAAGTCACAAAATAATAATATAGCCCACTTGGACTCAAGCAACCACAACCCCGTATAACTCGATAGTTTCCTCGTTTATTTAAAAATATATTTTTATTTAATATAATCATTCAACGTTATAGATTTCATCGTTATTTATAGTTGTTTATTTATAATAACGCTCCCGACATTTATTACACTACTCTAATAGTATATTAATTATCGTCACGTTATTATAATATATTACTCGTGATCGTTTTATTTTTAATATACGCATTTATATATTTATATATACGTTTTTCACGTCTATATACTTATATAAACGTTTATATTACCAATAATATTATTACGAGTTTTATTATTAGTGTTTGATTATAAATATTTATCGAGTTATATGAGATGGTCACATCTCCGAGCCATCACTCTCGGCTCATAGTCCAAGTTCAAATAATATAATACCAAGTCAAAATCAAGTAATCCAACTCCGTCCAATCGATACCCATAACACGTGCTACAACAATAGGGTCCGACTACGGAACCCGACTAACCTATATCCGTCAATCTAATTTAACCATCTCACAATCGGTTCCCATTACCACTTCGACAACACAACTCCAAAATCGATATCACAAGTCCAAATATTCCACTTCAAGCTCCAATATATCATGAAACAATAATATCTAAAACAACGAACAATATAATCCGACAAGTATATATGACAACCAAGTAACATATCACACATACGGGTTGATTCACCAAGTCAATCCCGGGTCAATATTATACCACAAGAATCGTGGGTCCCACCCGAGACCTCTAGGGTCTCGGCTTGCTCTAGTCGAGCTAAACCAACCAAACGAACCCCTTAGGTCGTCGGCCATACATCCAAACGACAACAAAAATGATGTTCCAAACAACCAAAAATCATCCAATAATAAAAATACTAATCCAAAACATCCTCAAATCAAAAACCAAAGACCAAGAATTATCAAGAAGCCAAAATAATCCGAAAATGACACATGCCGAGAGCATTAGCTCTCGGTTTGGTCTCGACCTCGCATGCACCAAGCAACCCGGATACCAAACTATTTTTTTTATTAACCAAAACTTCATTTCCCATCATTATTTCACAAAACCCATTTAAGAAAATCGTGTACCCACGAATTGGGTAACACATCGAGACCCACGAGTTGAAACTCGTGGTCACTCACCTTCAAAACGACTCCAAGATTATATTTCTTCAAAAACCCAACAAGAAAAAGATGAAAAAGATAATGTTTAGGGGCGGTGGTGGTGATTTCGAGATGTTAGAGGTGTTTATTGGGCGCGTGATGTATACCTAAAGATAGATTGGGATAAGATGGTTAAGATGGTGGTGTTATCTTGAACGTGGGAGTGGCAGTGGTGGCTATGGTGGCCGTTTAAGGTGGCGGCGGGTATGGTGTTGAGGGAGGTGATATTATTTTTAGAGAGAGAGAGTAAGGTTGAGGGTGATTGTGTTTGTGTTTGTGTTTTGTGCCAGGTAAGACCCACAAGGACGATTTTTGTATTACACTATATAAAAAAACATAATAATAATAATAATATTATTAGTAAGGTGGGTGAGGTAACCCTGGTGTAAAATACACGGACCAAAACCCGTAACTTATTAAAGATACCAAGTCTCTCGAACCGAGCTAAATCTCAAAATTATGAAATACCACGATACGTTCCAAAAATATATAACCCGAACCAATCATTCAAAATATTAAACTTTTCGTTAGGTTATCCTATTGCCGGAGTCAATGTAGTGCCAAGTAAATATCTCAAAAAATAAATCACCACGAACATACCAAATCAATAATAAAAATCAATTTCCATAAATATTACGAAGTTCAAACCACGGTTCAACGTTTACAATTCCCATTACGAAAAAACTTTTCAAATATTCCAAAAATTATTAAATTTAAAGAAATGCGGGTTTTATAAATTGTTTCCCTAAATTGCCAGTTGTCACATCCTCCCAGCCTCAGAAGAAACCCGTCCCGGGTTTCACTCAGAACAAACCATCTACGAAGTAAAAAGCTTCGGATATCTCTTCCGAAACGCATCCTCACGTTCCCACGTGAATTCCGGTCCATGCCGCGAATTCCAACGAACTTTGATTAGTGGAATATGACTTCGCTTGAGTCGTTTAATCTCTCGATCCAAAATCTCAATCGGCTCTTCCATAAAGTTCAAACTCTCGTCCACACGAATATCCTTTATCGGTATAATCGGCGTTTCATCCGAAAGTTCAAATTACTCACGTGAAACACATCGTGAACTTTACTCAATTCCTGTGGTAGTTTCAACCTATAAGCCACGGGCCAAATTCTTTCCAAAATAATAAATGGTCCAATGTAGCGGGGGTTGAGTTTCCCACGTTTCCCGAAACGTATCACTCCTTTCCAAGGCGAGGCTTTCAGCATCACTTTGTCTCCAACCTGGAACTCTAGGGGTTTACGTCTCTGATCGGCGTAACTTTTCTGTGTATCTCTAGCTGCTTGTAATCGATCACGAATTTGAGTCACTTTCTTAGTAGTCTCCAATATAAGCTCAGGGCCTGTGAGTTGGCTATCTCCAACTTCAGCCCAACCAATAGGCGAACGGCATTTACGGCCATATAAAGCTTCGAATGGTGCAACTTTAAGACTTGTGTGGTAGCTATTGTTATAGGAGAATTCCGCAAGGGGTAGATACTTCTCCCAGCCTTTACCAAAGTCTATTATACATGCACGAAGCATATCCTCCAAAGTCTGAATAGTCCTCTCACTTTGACCGTCGGTTTGGGGATGATATGCAGTACTCATATTGATGCGTGGGAATCGCCACAGGCTTTACCTCTCGAGGGATCTCGAGAAGCTTACAACCCCCACCAGGCAGTGTACCTGATCGTTGTAGTATAGTATAGTGACAAGTATCGGGGGATTGATCGTTCAGCTTAGGAATAGTGTCGCTAGGATTAGAAAACCTAATTACTAGTTCTAAAGGTGAGGGATGATTATTTTTTTGTATTTTTATATTTTTTAGAAAGCAAGTAAAAATCTCGGGTTTTGAAAGAGTGGGCGGAATTAGTTGCTATTCAACTAACCCAAAACTAAGATGCAATCAAAATAAAATACTAAAAATTAGAATAAACTAATTTATACTAAGGTTGTGAGCAGTAATTGGAGAAAATGTGTTTACTTAGATTTCACTACTCCCTAGACATCTTTTACACGTTAATTACTTGTTTTAATTGCATGGATGACGGATCGTATTCCTTAATACCATTTATGGGGTGGCATACATAACTCCCCAATTCTATGAGCTCTTATCTCCTCCTACACCATGCCCAGCACAACTATAGGGATTGTAAACAGTGGCTCATGCATTAAATACAACCAATAAAGACCTAGTACGCCTCGGTTCATGTTTCTTAAGACGTTCAAGCATGTTACCATTTGGAGATCTGCCAGTTTTCTTAAGCCTAACATATAAATCATTCATCCAAGACAAGAATAAACAAGTAATCAACACATAATCAATATCTAGGTTTCATTAGATCTAAGCAAACACAAAAGAGATCTAGCCTAGCATGATAGAATTAAGACAAGAACAAGATATAGACAACCAACACATAGACATATTGATTGAATTAGAGGAACACTTATCTTAATTAATCATGCAAGGTATCAAGGGGTTGGAACCCTTGAAAAACCTGTAAAGTTACACCAAAATCGTCTTTAGGGTTTCTCCCAAAACTTCTCTCTTAAAATGTGAAAAAATAGAAAACTATATATAGGAAAATAGGGATGACGGCATCAAGAACAAAGGTGTGACGCCGTCATCTCGCCGCCAAATACTTCCTCGGACGGCCTTGATCTACTTCTGACGCCGTCAAGGCCTAGGCCGTCACACAAATTACTCTTGACGCCCTGTGTGTGACGCCGTCATCAACTACGGATTTTAATTTTTGGGGTTTTGACGCCGTCAGGAAAACTCTTGACGCTTTCATGAACTCTCGGATTATATTATTGAGGTTTGACGCCGTCTGGAAATTACTCTTGACGCCGCCACCTACTGTTCCCAGCATGGAAAATTGAGACTTTGCCGTTTTCTTCACTTTTATGCTCCAAAAACGTTCAAAATGGCTTCTTTTCCAGAATTCACTCTCCAAGTACCTAAAATCACAAAAGGAACGATTTAGGGCAATATTTGATCAAATAAATTCGGATTCGGGCTTAAATGACCCCTAAAAACGGATCATTTTTCACCTCATCATATACCCTTACACTTGAGATTTGCTTGTCCTCAAGCAAATGCGCTTTTATTCTAGTTAAAATACAAGTTAGGGGTCATTTAACACTAATATAAAAGTAATTACAACAAATAATCGTTCCACTAAAGACCAAAGACAAGCACGGAGGTCATATACAAGCACCTCACAAATAGTGTTTAGATACTCACATCTCTCGGGTGTAATAAAGTGTAAATTACAATATGGAAACGGAAGATATCTCTCACCACCTGTCATAGCAAAATAGATTACCATAGGCTTGGGAAAGGATCAAACCTCCACCACATGGCGTAAGCACCTAGGATAAACTATCAAAGAGGTCTTTTAAAGGGTTGTAACGTTAGGTATAGGGATATGAATTACACGGTTTTGTTGGATAAAGGAAGTTTTACTGGTGGCGAGTTAACAATCTTGGTCAATTACATGTACAATATGGCGTTGTTAAGCCAAGACTAGACTCCACTTAAGCTAATAAATGAAAAATAACAAAAACATAAAATGAACATAGAATAAAATGGGATGGTAGTCCGTATGTTTTTTCTCTTTTTTCCTTTTTCTATTTTTTTTTTCTTTTTCTTGATTTTTCGAATTTTTTTTTCATACACTCTTACCCTACCATCCAAAATAATACATCATAGGGAATGAACATTCCCCTTACACTTGAATCTTTACATACTTTACATTTAACTAATCTAATGACTCGAATTAAGAAAATCAAAACACTTGGAGCACTTTTAAGATTAACGTACATATGGGGGTAATAATATTATGTTCTTCCCCATTACTCCATAAAATAAGTACTTACCCATGAGTCCCAATCGTCCCAAAACAATATGTACAAGGATATGACTCGACTTAGCAACCATGCAATCAATTAGAAAGTTAACTTAGGGTTTAACAAATAACAATAATGCACTAAAAATGAGCGCATACACGGAAGGCTAAGGCGATTTGGTTGTACATTTAAGTGGGGTGTAACAAATTCTTTCTTTAAGTAAAATGCTTAAAGTTAGAAACGAAAAGATAGGCTCGGAGGGGTGTACTAGGGGTTTCGTGTACTAAAAATGAGTACAACGCTAAGGGTGTGGGAAAAATTAGTTGACTTAACTAGCCAAGTAGTATGACTTAAATGGTCAAGTAATTATGATACGGGTTTAACACAAGGGTGATCCTAATGCCTCTTATCATGTAGTAAATCCTACCACACGAATGTAGTCTCACTAGCGGTCTCGGGATGCATCACTAACGCAAGTTCTAGAATCTAAATGCTACCGGTACACTCATAAGCACTAATAATGAATGCTTTTCGTATCAAATATAAAGGCGAACCTCACATATTTGGGTGGAAAATTTTTCTGAATATACGGTTATGTGCTAGTCATACAATCTCCTATCCATGAGACGCTTGCTATGGCTAAAGTTTCACTCCTAAATGTTGTAAAAAATTTTAAATTTGGCGCTAAAATTGCACTAACAAGTATTTCTCATAGTTTTATTGCACATCTACTATCAAACAAAACAAACACAAGCGAAAGTGCATATGTAAGGTATCATCTTTTTACCCTCCCCTTACACTTAAGATGAACATTGTCCCCAATGTTCAAGTAAAGAATGTGAAAGTGAAAAAGTAAAGAGAATGAAATCAAATACTCTCCTGATTCGCTCGGTATGGATTATAGGTTGGCCAGATTAGATCTTCCTCTAAGAAAATGAACAATCAAAGCTTCCCTTCCAGAATATAAACCATCTCCTTGTCGAACATAACCTTTAAATCCTGACAAAAATAGACAAGACAACCTCGCGTAAAATCGGCGGCATCCTATATAAGTTACTAAATCCTAGAAAAGAAAGTAAGATATAATGCTTGTGGAATGAAGTTTGCAAATCTCCTGGAGATTATAAAACTTAATAATTCACAAAAACCATAAGACTCCGTTAGAAAAACAAAACCGGTAAAATTTCCAGATTTTAACTCCTGACGCCTTCAAGAGTAAAATTCTGACGCCGTCAGAATGGACCTGCAGAAATTCTTATGTTAAGTTTCCGGAACATTTCTGGAAAAACTTGGTCCTACTTCCTGGAAAATCCTGCAAAACTTCATTATGACTCAATACAAGCATTTGACTCTAACAAATACGAATACACATGTTCATTTAATATTGTGGAGAATCATGATCGGTTTGTTTCTTAAAAACATATTTGGGGTTTCCCCTTATACTTATCTTTTGCAAAAATACTTCTAGGTGGAGTTAAGACTAGGCTAAACAACAAAGTAAAGTATTTCCACACTTTAATTGAGAAACATGATCAACCAACAATAAAAACTAAGCATGCATACGGAAGCAAATAACAATCAAACAAATAAAATCACCCAAAACATGGGTTGCCTCCCAAGAAGCGCTTTTCTTTATTTACGAGTCTTGTAGCTAGACTCAAAGTCATGGGTTACTACGTGATCTCATCAGTTGAAATGATATACCCCATGTAGTTGCGATCATTACTATTATGGTGGTAGTGCCTCAACCTATCGATACTCGCAATCACTATTCCACCTAATTTGCTTCTCAATTTAGCTACCCCATCTTGGCTCAATCCTTCGATTGTGAATGGCCCATATCACCAAGGACTTGGTTTATCGGGTGGTATTGTTGTTTCCAAGTGTCTCAAGAGCACCAAGTTCCCTTCCTCAAATGGTGTATGATTTTTTTCGTGTCGAGTATGTTCGAGTTCAACCTGAACCTTACTGCTTTTTCTCCTTTCATGCTTAGCTTTCTTATAGCTTTTGATTCTTGCCTCCCATGCAAGAATCTTATTCTGAACATGAATGGGTGTCGCGCCAATGTTGTTTTTGATCATTCTCCAACTCAAATTCTCATGCCCACTTCGCGGGGTCATGGGGAAGCTAATCTTTCTTTTTCCAGATTTAAGCTCAATTTTCCTACCTTCATACTTAATGACAGCCCTAGCGGTGGTGAGGAATGGTGCCCAAGGATTATTGGCATGCATCCATCCCCTTTATCATCGATGATCATAAAATCAACGGGGTACATGAATCCTGCAACATTAACTAATACATCTTCTGCGATTCCTAGGGGGTATATGTATGAGTGTCCAACAAGAGATAACCTAACACGAGTAGGTGCTGGCATTTTTGACGTTAGTTGGATGTAAATAGTTAGGGGCATAAGATTTACTTCCGATCCTTGGTCGGCGAAAGCACTAAGATGTTTCAAGTCCCCGATGCTCGTTGGTATTTCAAAGTTCCCACATGCTACCTGCTTAGTAGCCACTTTCTGTACCAATAACCTCTCGAATACTGATCCTCCAAGAAGCGTATCATACTCATCTTCCTCTTCTTCCTCTTTCTCAGGAACCTGTCCGGAGGATTGGTTACGCCCATCACCCTTAATCCAATTTGTTATGGTGTTTTTGTTTATATCATGCTTCAGGTAGTAACTCAAAGGTTGAGATTCTGGTGGTTTTTCTAAGGTCCGTTTAGCAGGAGTTTCTATCTTCTCGTTATCTTTTTGGACAATGGTGATGGAGTTAACAAATTGGGTGGTGGGAGTGGCGCTTTCTTTCCTTAGTAGCATTCGTTCGGGGGTTCTCTGGTTGGCATACTCCTCCAATAGACTCAACTTCTCATTCATTTTCTCCTGCATTTCCTCTTTTTGCTTATAAACTGCTTCTTCGAATCTAGCAAGCCGATCTGAGTGAGTTGCCATATATTCTCTCATCCTAGCCTCAAACTCCGAGCTAAGTTCTTTGGGAGGGGAACAAGGTGGGGTGCACCTTTGAAAAGTCTCGACATGTTCTCTAGAAGGTGACTCAGATAATGGTGCCGAAGTTGGTTTTGAGACAGAATTGACAGTGGCTTGTCTGGGACTTAAAGGTCGCCTTTGCCTTTCCTCAAAATAGTCAACTTTTGCCTCAAGTATGCATAGGAGTTCATCGGGGATTTCGGTGGTTCCTCCAGATGTCGAGACTGCATTGATGGCCGCTTCTATCGTATGTTTAAATTCCCACATCTCATGATTATCAACAGCGAGCTCTTCGATAATTGCCCAAGACTCCTCGGCGTTCTTATCACGCAATTTACCTCCCGCGGCCCTGTCGATGGTGCGCTTAGTGTGATAGTAAACATGGTTGTAGAAAATCTGGACTAATAACCAAAGGTTTATGCCATGATGAGGGATCTTGTGGAGGAGATCCTTAAAACGGGCCCAAGCCTCGTAGAAAGTTTCACCCCGCTGTTGCTCAAACATCAAAATGTCCCTTCTAAGCATTGCAGTCTTTTCCGGCGGAAAGAATTGGGTGAGGATGCGATTGTCGAGATTGTCCCATGTGGTGATGGATCCCGCGGGTAAACGCTCAAGCCATTGACTAGCTTGATCCCGTAGAGAGAATTGGAATAGGCATAAACGGGTAGTCTCTCTAGTTGCAACATCTAGGTCTATGGAATCTACGATTTTGAGGAAGTCCTTAAGATGTTGATTTGGATCTTCGGAACGAAGTCCATGGAATGCACATCCGCTTTGCACCAACCGGATGGTGTCGGATCGCAAGGGGGTCACATTGGCTCCGGTGAGCTCAATGGTGTTTCGGTAGCCTTGATGGCTAGGTCGGGAGTACTCTCCTAAGGTTCGGGGCCTAAGGGGTTCTAGTGGTGGGTTTTGTTGTGGTGGAATGATGGGTTCAAAGATGTTACCACCTTCCATGATGTCGGATGGTAAAGAGTTACGAACAAAGGCACAAAGAGATAAGATAGACTAAAGAAAACCTAAAAATAAAAATAAAATTTTACTAGAAAGGAATCTAGCAAGTAGACCTAATAAAAAGACATTCTAACCTAGACAATAACGATTCCCCGGGCTGCGGCGCCAAAAAACTTGATGCGTGGGAATCGCAACAGGCTTTATCTCTCGAGGGATCTCGAGAAGCTTACAACCCCCACCAGGCAGTGTACCTGATCGTTGTCGTATAGTATAGTGACAAGTACCGGGGGATTGATCGTTCAGCTTAGGAATAGTGTCGCTAGGATTAGAAAACCTAATTACTAGTTCTAAAGGTGAGGGATGATTATTTTTGTATTTTTATATTTTTTAGAAAGCAAGTAAAAATCTCGGGTTTTGAAAGAGTGGGCGGAATTAGTTGCTATTCAACTAACCCAAAACTAAGATGCAATCAAAATAAAATACTAAAAATTAAAATAAACTAATTTATACTAAGGTTGTGAGCAGTAATTGGAGAAAATGTGTTTACTTAGATTTCACTACTCCCTAGATATCTTTTACACGTTAATTACTTGTTATAATTGTATGGATGACGGATCGTATTCCTTAATACCATTCATGGGGTGGCATACATAACTCCCCAATTCTATGAGCTCTTATCTCCTCCTACACCATGCCCAGCACAACTATAGGGATTGTAAACAGTGGCTCATGCATTAAATACAACCAATAAAGACCTAGTACGCCTCGGTTCATGTTTCTTAAGACGTTCAAGCATGTTACCATTTGGAGATCTGCCAGTTTTCTTAAGCCTAACATATAAATCATTCATCCAAGACAAGAATAAACAAGTAATCAACACATAATCAATATCTAGGTTTCATTAGATCTAAGCAAACACAAAAGAGATCTAGCCTAGCATGATAGAATTAAGACAAGAACAAGATATAGACAACCAACACATAGACATATTGATTGAATTAGAAGAACACTTATCTTAATTAATCATGCAAGGTATCAAGGGGTTGGAACCCTTGAAAAACCTGTAAAGTTACACCAAAATCGTCTTTAGGGTTTCTCCCAAAACTTCTCTCTTAAAATGTGAAAAATTAGAAAACTATATATAGGAAAATAGGGATGACGGCGTCAAGAACAAAGGTGTGACGCCGTCATCTCGCCGCCAAATACTTCCTCGGACGGCCTTGATCTACTTCTGACACCGTCAAGGCCTAGGCCGTCACACAAATTACTCTTGACGCCCTGTGTGTGACGCCGTCATCAACTACGGATTTTAATTTTTGGGGTTTTGACGCCGTCAGGAAAACTCTTGACGCCTTCATGAACTCTCGGATTATATTATTGAGGTTTGACGCCGTCAGGAAATTACTCTTGACGCCGTCACCTACTATTCCCAGCATGGAAAATTGAGACTTTGCCGTTTTCTTCACTTTTATGCTCCAAAAACGTCCAAAATGGCTTCTTTTCCAGAATTCACTCTCCAAGTACCTAAAATCACAAAAGGAACGATTTAGGGCAATATTTGATCAAATAAATTCGGATTCGGGCTTAAATGACCCCCTAAAAACGGATCATTTTTCGCCTCATCACATATCAAGTCTCGTCCCCAAAGTGGTTTTAAGTGATCGCCACAAAGCTGACGTGAAATGGCTGTCACGATCAGAAATAATCGATATCGGAACTCCATGACGAGAAATAATTTCTTTCACATACAACCTCGCAAGTTTGTCGACACTATCATCTTCACTAATCGCCAGGAAATGCGCAGACTTAGTCAATCGATCCACAATTACCCAGATAGCGTCACAACCGCTAGCTGTCTTTGGTAATTTGGTAATGAAGTCCATCGTAATCCGCTCCCACTTCAAAACCGGGAGTTCTGGCTGCGTTAATAATCCTGATGGTCTTTGATGTTCGGCCTTAACCTTCGAAATGCTTCCTCTTCCTTATCTCCCCATTCATATTTAATATTCTTTTGAGTCAATTTGGTCAACGGTTTTGCTATCTTCGAAAATCCCTCAATGAATCTTCGATAGTAACCGGCTAAACCCAAAAATTGACGAACTTCAGTTGGGGTCGTCGGTGCAGCCCAATCTTTAATCGCTTCAATCTTAGCAGGATCTACATGAATTCCTTGTCTATCAATCACATGACCCAAAAATTGTACCGTCGGAATCCAAATTCACATTTGGAGAACTTGGCATACAGCTTCTCCTTCCTGAGCAATTCTAATATAAGCCTTAGATGCTCCCCATGCTCCTTTTCACTCTTCGAATAACTTAGAATATCGTCGATGAACACAATCACAAACGTGTCTAAGTAAGGCTTACACACTAGATTCATGAGATCCATGAATACTGCTGGTGCGTTAGTCAACCCAAACGGCATCACTTGGAACTCATAATGCTCGTAACGGGTTCTGAAAGCCGTTTTCAGAATTTCTTCCTCGCGAACTCTAAGCTGATGATATCCCGATCTCAAATCGATCTTCAAATACACACTCGATCCTTGGAGCTGATCGAACAAGTCGTCGATCCTCGGTAACGGGTATCTATTCTTCACCGTTAACTTGTTCAGCTCTCGGTAGTCAATACTCATCATTTTATACCAATTTGAACTGCCAAAACATACAAAAATACTCAAATATGCATCATAATACTTAAAATATCTTAGAAGTGTGTTTTATATGTTTCAAATACAAAATATGCAAAAACAAATGAAAAACGTACAAAGTTTGCATAATTGGCAGTTTCAGTCCCTCAAGTTTCAAAAATTGTCAAATCTAGTCCCTGGTAAATCAAAACATGAAAAATATCATCAAAGGTCCTTAGGGATTCATAAGTTGTCAAGAAAAGTCCTTTAAAGTTAAAAAATTACAAAATGACAACTTTAGTCCCTCAAGTTTGAAAATTGTCAAAATTAGTCCTTAAGGTTTAAAAATGGGAAATTAATAAAATAAACCTTGAACTATTCTTAAATGGAAAAATTGGTCCTTATGATAACATTTTGAGAAATTACAACCACAGTCCCTTAAAAATCCAAATTTACATAAATGGTCCCTGGAGTTTGAGAAATTGGCAGAAAAGGTCCCTGGGATTTAAAAAATAAAAAATACATCTTTTGCCCTTGTGTTATGGTTATATTGCAGGTTTGGTCCCTTGGAAGTACTTTGGAAAAGTGGCAAACTCAGCCCGTAACTTTGCCCAAATTACATTTTTGGTCCTTGTTTACTACACTTAACCAACCGGACCCTTATTTATTAAATAAACCAAAACCAAATCCAGTCCAAACACCATTACCCAGCCCACACCCTTCCAAGCCCAAAAATAAGCCCAGTCCACTTCCCCTTTTTATATAATACGGGGGTTGACCCCAGTCAAACACCCCAATACCGCCAAAACCACACACACTGTAGCACCTCCTCCTACCTCCCTGCTTCACCCAAAACCATGTGGTTTTACCACCACCTCCTCACCCTCCAGCTCACCAAACCTCCTACCCTCCACCTCACAGCTATCCCACACCTCATTTAATGCATTTCTCACCATTTTTCACTCCAAACTACTTCACAACCTCTGTTTTCATCATAATACCTTAACTTGGCTTCCAAACATTCCCAATTGTCCCCTGACACCTCCATATACTCCCAAGATTCTTTAATTGATCACCTTTGGCCCCAAGTTAACTTGGAAGACTTTGGCGCCAATTTTCATTTAAACGGATGAGATTGATTCAGAGAAATTGAGGGCCAAGATTGAAGTGGGAAAAGCTCAAAGTCACACCTGGAACCCTAATTGGAGCTTATAAAAGGAAAGAGAAGCAGAGGAGTCATCTATCTAGTTTATTTTTATTAAGTGTATGTCGAATTAATTAAGTTTCAAATTCCAGTGTATCTTAAGCTTTCAAGTATCATTCCTAGTGTTTTCAAGTGTATTGTAAACTGCTTTTAGTAATAAATTTCCAAGTTTATGTATTAATCCAGTTTATGCAAGTTCTAATTTCAAAAATCTCAAAAATACTTATTGTTGTTCTTAGTTGGTGTTACTGTGGACTCAAGAAGCTCATATAAGCTCCTAAAAAGCTCAATAAAGCTTTTAGTAATCTACAAATCAGTATAAGATAAAAAAATTCCTCAAATACAAATTTGGTCAATGAAAGTCAACTGTTGCAATTGGTTTTGATTTCTGGGATTCAGAAGAGATTTGGAAGCAATAAAAAGCTTTGAAGTTGGGTTTAGATCCTCAGGGAGGAATTAGGTTTCTTGGTTCTTGTTCTTGGTTCAGCTTGAAGCGCTTATTGTAAGTCTTATTTAAAAATTTTTACATCCAACTGTGTTCTAGCTTATCATTGCCATTGTCTATGTTTCTTATGTTTGATTAGTGTATTCAAGTGTATTTATGGTTTGAGATTGCTAGGCTGTTAAGTAAAATTACTTGTTAATCATTTTCTAAATATCTCACAGTTAAGAATCCATTTGAGCCATATCATGGTTTAATACTTAGGATATTGTTGATTCATGTTTACTTGATCTCTGTTAGTGTTAGTATAAGGTTTAGAAATAGATTTGTAGGTCAAATCATTGTTTTGCTTTGATAATCACAAAATCAGTTAGCTAAAGTAGTGTTTGGAACAAGTTAGTGAGCTAAGTTCTTGTTGTTATTTGATGTTTATTTGTGTTTCACTAGACTGCAGTAGTATAATTTAGGTTAATTAAGGCATAAAATTGTGAGTTCATACACCCAAAGTCAAAATCATAGTCTTAACATCTCCACAGTTCACTGTGTGAGATTTGGTTCCTCAAACCCACACCATTAGCTTAAATCTTATAACCCTAGCTTAATATAGGTACCTTATAGCTTATTATAACTTAATAAATCAGTATCAGTCATTAGAAATCCAAATAAGTCAAAGTTTGTGTTTTCATCACAAAGTCAAAAGTTATATCTCAGATTTTTCCAAATATTCAAAGAATTTTTATGATTTATGAGATAATAGTTAGGACTTGAAACTTTTTCTAGTGTGAGTCTACCAGTTGAACTTTTGATTTCCATAGCTTTTATATTTTTGTGAATTTTATTAGTGGACACTTTTGCCCTTGGAACACACCTGCAGGGAAGAAGTACTCCCCTGCACCAGCTTACCACCACCACACCACCAACTTTGTTGGTGGCTGCAGCCCACATCAGTGGACCCCAGTGGTTCAAATTAGTTTCTCCCAACCCCCTCCTACCAGGGTACAAGGTTTGACCCTTTGGTTGACCTAGAAATAAGTGGACCCCACCTGGACTTGTCCCCAAAGTCTGTCCCAATTCTGTGTTGATTTTTAGTTTTCACAAGTGCTTATTTCATTCCCATTTGCTTATTAGTGATCATTGCTAGTTGTTTTCAGCTTATTTAAGTTTTTTTAGCTTATTTATACATGGCTTAACCAGTGTGGACCCCACAATAGTTCATTTGTGCTTAAATACCTCCATAGTCAACAAAAGTCAACTGTATAAGCAAATAAGCACTCACGGTGCTTATTCTGAGGTTCTAAATTATTTGTCTTTGTAAAAGTTTCATTAATTAAGTATTTTAATAGTTTTATAAAAGAAAAACCAGAAAAAACAAACTTTAATTATAGTGATAGCTTCTATTTAATAGAAATTATCTATTTAATTCTCATCTCAGCTTATTAGTAAGCACTTTTCCAATTTTATAATTTTATAAATTACCTAGTATCTTAAAGTAGTTAAAATAATTTTCTTAGAATTTTCCTAATCTATTTACTATTTATTAAAATTAAAAGTAGTTTAAATAATTAAATAGGTAATATTAGTAATTAAATAGATTTCTTTAATTTTAATTAACAACAGTAGAATTTTATATTTTTCCTAAGTTTTATAAAGTAGTTAAGACTTTTAGAAAATAGTTTCATAATGTCCACTGTTCATTTTCTAATTTTCCTATTTAATTTAATTAAAATAGATCTAAATTAATTAATAAGTAATTAATTAGTCAATTAGCTTAAATATAATTTTTAGCAACTTTTTATAATTTTTTAGTATTCCTGTAATGATTAAATAGTTTTGTAAATTTTGTCATAATTTTCTAAGGTAATTCAGTATTAATAGTCATTTAAAATAGTTTAATTAGATTAATTAAGTTAAATAGTTTTTAATTAATAAAATACTCATAAAAAGACAAAAATATTTATTTTCATTTTTTATACTTTCTTCAAGTTCTTATTTAGGTTTAGAAATTATTTTTGTAAGTTTTTAGGTTAATTTGTAATACTTGTCATTTTTAGTTAATTTAATTTAAGTTTTAATTAGATTTTAATTAGTTTTATTAATTAAATAATATTTAAATAGTAAAATAATCATTTTCATAATTTCAATTTCATTTTCTATTTTCTTTAATTTTAAGTTTTCAAAAGTTTCAATTTTACCCCCTGTAGTTTGTAACTTGTTAAAACCCACTTTTCTCTATTTGTTATCTGATTTTCCAATTTGTGCTTTTGTGCTTATATCTGTATTTCTGTTATAGTTTATATCATTTCATATTATTCAAATATCAAGCAATCAGTAGTATAATCAACCCGCAAATCATTTTTGTTACTGTCCTCAGTACCACTCACTCTCCTAATCGTTTACAAATACAATTTCAATCTCGTTGGGATTTAACGACCCGTGGATTTCCCTATATTTCCACGGTCAATATTAACTTGCACTTTCTCCCAGGTGGGCCTATCAGCTGCACACGGTTGACTGGTTGGTTTGGGAGGAGTCTGTGGAAAACTAGAAGGGGGGGGGGGTTGAATAGTTTTCCGTCTTTTTCGTTTAATAAGAATTTGCTTTTCAAAGAATTGATGTTAATTGTAAAAACCTTTGAAGCTAAAGTATAGATACAAACCTAATTCACATATATCATATATATATATACACTACTTGTTTAAAGTGTTGAATAGAAATTATAATTTCATATATCTCACTTAATTACAAGTTTGTACTAATATATATATATGTGTCTTAGTAATTGTTTATACTTATATTTTACTAAAGTATAATTAATGTTTTAAATGGAACCTAGTTTGATCTTTATGTGAAATCAATATATGCACAATACATAATATTAGCAATATATGAAAAGCAAGTAAGTAAGCAAGTAAAGAGTGAGAGATGGAAAGATCAAACCGAGAGACAAAGGATTTATAGTGGTTCGGCTACAAGGACACCTTCCTTGCCCTACTCCACTCCCCGAGCACCGAACTCGAGAGTTTTCTTCACTAAGTCAATAACCTCCCTTATCGCGGAGAAAACCGTACACACCAAAAGCTTACACCAATTAACGACACAAAGCAAGGTGTCGAGTTCTAATCGTAGCTAGAACCAATCTCACACCAAATATCACACCACTTCTTCTTCACACCTTTGCACTACTTCAATACTACTTCACACCACAAATATCTTCACACCTTCAAGGCACTAATGTCTTGAAACCTTCAAGCCACTAATGTCTTCACACCTTTAAGCCACTAATGTCTTGACACCTTCAAGTCACTAATGTCTTCACACCTTTAAGCCACTAATGTCTTGACACCTTCAAGTCACTAATGTCTTCACACCTTTGAGCCACTAATGTCTTGACACCTTCAAGCCACTAATGTCTTCACACCTTCAAGCTACTTAAGTCTTCACAACTTCAATCTACTAATGTCTTCAAGTCTTCTTCACTTGGAACCCTCAATATCTTCTCAACAAGTTCCTATTGCTACAATCTCCTATCACCAATACTATCTAACCCTTCTTCTCCACTTCAAGTTCCACTTTACACTTACAACAATTCTAGATTCTTCAACTAAATCTAGCTAACTAACACATACACCTTATTCACCAATAAATGAAAGATTTACAAGAAAATATAAACAAACAACTTAGATAGCAAGATGATACTAAGTTGTAATACTTCTAATAGAAGTATTCTTCTCTTTGCACTTTGAATGTTGAGGCTTGAATCACTTTGAAACAAAGATCAAAGTATATAAGATCAAAGGGTTATTAGAGAAAGGAAATGGATGTTTAGATCTGAAAGTTTCTGGTGCAAAAAGGTGAGAAAAATATGTGGAATGATCCAATATTTATAGGGCCAGAAAATACTGTTCGGGAGCGTGCCGGTCCCCTTAATGATTAAGGGGGCCGCCCTCCTGAACGTTTGAAAAAATTCTCTGGATAAAATTTGCCCTTTTTGGTTGGAAATTTGAAATCATATTTTTGTGGTTTAATAAAGCTTTACCAAAAATGATTTACAAATATATATAAAATGTTAAAGTCATTTTATAAAATGTTATGTCTTAAGACAAGATTTCCTTTGATCTTATAATGCACTAATCACTTTGTTTATTCATACCTTAAGTGATTAAATGGTGAAAGTGAGTATTTAATACTAAATACTTGTTTACGTCATAACCTTTGGTTTGATGAGTTTACGTTTTGTGATTATCAAAACATAGAGATATCGAAAGATATGAATAGCGTTTTTAGTCATTTATTTATATCAACAATCTCCCCTTTTTGATGATTACAAAACCTAAACTCATTAAATCCAAAAATTAATTTTTAGATAAGTATTTAGTGAGTTTATATTCACTTCTCCCCCTTTTTGTAGAATCAAAAAGGTTTAAGCCTATAAGGTAAAGGCTCCCCCTTGATGTATGCTCCCCCTCGTTTGAGGGCACCAAGGGTTCGAGATATGGAATTCTTGCAAGAAAAATATTAGAGGCACAAGCAAATACATATAGCATAATAATAACTAATAGTAAGCATGGCAAAGAAGAATTTTAATCACATATAAAAGCATTCATTAATTCAAGATGATTATGTCAACCACATAATCATTGTTACAAAAGCCATAATAATGGAATTCTAATACTAAGTAGAATATCCTATTGTGCCAACAAGGAGTGTCCCCAAACTTTCTTGAATCCCAAAATGGTTGAAAGGTTTTATTTGAAAATGAGAAACATAAGCATGTAAAATGCTTAGTGGTTTAGTGGAGATAAACTTTTGGTTGCATGGATGTTGGTGAGTTTGGAGATGTGGAACTTGTAGGTGGTGAATTTGAAGTTGGGTTTGTTGGTTGAGGGTTTTGATGTTGTTCAAGTGATGGTGTTTGTTGAGATCTAGTAAGAAGATACTCAATCCAAGTGAAGTGCTCATTCAAAGCAATGGTTTGTTGTTGAAGGAAGATGCAACAAGGGCAATTGTTAACATGCTTCTCAATTTGGTTGATGTTATGTGGTGATGATGGTGAGCTTGATTGGAGTGGATCCAAATTGCGTTGCGCAAGATGTAATGCTAAAAGAGCACTAAGCTCATGAGCTTCTTTTAGCTCCTCAACGAACTTCAAGTGTTCGGAGGAAGGTGATGATGGTGGAACATGGTAGTTGTCTTGGGTGAAGGTTTGAACATGCAACATAGGAGTGGCATGTGAGGTTGTAGGATGTGGTGGTGGTACTCTTGGTGGTGGAGACATGGTTGAGCTTGGGTAGTCATGAAAACATGAAATGGGTGGAAGAGGTTCTCCAAGAGTGAGTGGTGTTTTTGTTGAATGAGCAACATGTGAAGTATTGATTGAGAGATTGGGATTGTTGTTTTGGGATTGAGCATGCTCATCATAAGAAGAAGCATGAATGAGGGAATGAGTGGGTGATAGGTTGTGTGATGGATCATTATTGTGGGTTTGAGATTTAGTAGTTGGTTGACTTGGAACAACATCACTTGAGTTTTGACAAGAGTCAAGTTTCCTCCTCCAAACGGGTTTGACAGAGATCCTTGCGGTTCTTGAAATTTTAGGTTTTTGGTTGTTGGGAGATGACATGTTTGGGTGTGATGGCATTTATGATGGGAAGAGGGTATTTATAGTGTATGAGAAATGTGGTTTAGGAAGGTAAATTTTGAGGGATAGCATGGGACAAAATATGTTTGTGAATTTTGGGAAGTATAGGCTGAAGTGGGTCAAAAAGTGATAAAGAAAACAGTATCCCCGACCATCAGATGGCCGGTCCCCTTAATTAGGGGCCGGTCCCCTTAATCATTAAGGGGGCCGCCTTATATAATTAAGGGGGCCGCCCATCTGGTGATTCCCAGAATGCCAGAAATGGGTTTTTGGCAGAAAATTTTTAAAAAGGTTGTGTTTTTGTTTTTGGATTCAAGTAAGTTCAACTCTTTGAGGCAATATAGGGCATACTATTCATGAATGTAGAGAGTGATATAGAATTAATTAAAGTAGGCAATTAATTTCTAATAATCATGCTATCTATTAATTTATCAATTAAGATATGCACCAAAGGAGACAACAAGCCAAATAAGCTAAATGAGCAACTATATGAAGATGATAACATTTAGCCTAGAGCAAACATGTTGATGATTGTTGACAAGTAACAAATAGGTAGATATGATTATATGGACTTCAAGACTTGTTACAAACAAGATCCATATGGGCATGTCGTGATTCTCGTGAAATGATTTGATTAAATTGTAAATGTCATTTCCAATAGAAGTGTATGACACTTGAGAGAGTTGAATGTGTTTTGAGCAAAACGTTTTTAGTTTTATTCAACAATGTTTTTGAAGTGAATTCAAGTATGCATTACACTAACATAAATTGAATTTTGTTTCTTAACGTGTAACAAAAAAAAATATTTCAATCTTGTTCTTGTGTAAAATAATGGTTATAAAAGAAATTTTAGTCAAATAAATTCTTAGAGAAAATATTTCATTCTAAAAGAGAAAAGTTTTGAACATGATGTTTCGATCATGATAATCAAAAAGTTTCAAGTGAGGGGTTATAAAAATATTTTGTTTTATGTCCTTTTAACTTTATTTCCAAAATATTTTGTTGGTTATAAAAACTAGAAGGGGGGTTTGATATGGAAACTTATCATGCTCAGGAGAATCAATTAAGCCCATCGTCACACATAATCATCTTTGATGATACCTAAAGATATTAACGTGAAATGATAGATATTTATGATCTAAATGCAATGAGACAGGAAAGAGCAAGGTAAATAGTTCATGAATACACGACAGACATGTGTATATATATATATATATATATATATATATATATATATATATATATATATATATATATATATATATATATATATATATATATATATATATATATATGTATGTATATATATGTATGTATATATGTATATATATATATATATATATATATATATATATATATATATATATATATATATATATATATATATATATATATATATATATGTATTCAAAGAACATCATAATATCAAGTTGCAAGCAAATATCAATTATAATATATCTATTATTGCAACTAGTAAGATCATATAGCATAAGTGGAAGAGTTCTACTATAGATCATAGAAGATTAAGCAAAACGATAATATACTAAACAACAAAAAGGTTAATAATGCTAATATCAAGTATGCATATATTAGTGTTAATAATCTAAAAGCATGGCAACTTATCAGTTAAATCGTATTGGCACACTAATTAAAACATTCTAAAATATAATGTAACGTTGACAAGTTTTTGAAAAGAAAACTTATCTTAGGTCCAGCTTTTCAGAGAGAGTGGGCATGACGGTGATAGTAGAAATCTTAAGAGTTGGTCCAAAACATGTCGAAGTAGCCAAGTAGTATTCTCATACATACAAATCAAGGGAACTAGATCCGAGATGCTCAATCGATCACAACAATCATCACAAGTCGTGAAGGTTAATAGAAGTAGCACGTAGGAGGCTTCAACTTGAAATAGTAACGGGTACACCATGATACCAATGCTCCAAGATTGAATAGCACAATGCCGAGACGAGAATATTCCCGCAAGAACGTCATAGGCGAAACAATTGCAGAATGTGAAACAACGTGATAGAAGCCAATATTCGTCAAAGGTAATAGAGCGAGATGAGAGAATCAACACGCAATAGACTCTTCATTCGTTAGTTACCTAAACATGATAAACAGCTTGGTACCCAGATTCTCATGGGTCCTAGTTGGTTAGATGAGAACATCCATTGCATTTGAATGCACATGATGGGGATGTCGTCGATAAGTACAAGAATTCATCCATAGTTTGTTTTAAATAACAAACAATGACTTTCTTGACTAGAATAATAAGTAATGAATGTTAATAGTATTAGTTCTAAATTTACTCACTAGATTTAACAAATTTTATTTGTTTTAATGCATTTGTTGAAGGATCATTTGTGATAAATCCTAACCCGGTTTTATCATAAAATGGCTTTTGAATGTCGAGAAGATATTTTAAAGACTTAGAGCTATTTTCGAATTTTGCCAATGTTTTTGCTTTTTCATTTTCAATTTTGATTTCATGTTTGTAGTCTCGACATTTTTTACATTCAAGATCGATTTGATATTACTTTTAAGTCTAGACATTTTATCTTCTAAAATGATTTCTTTTTCAAAGTTGTTTTTAGCGGATGTTGAAAATTCGTTCTTAAAAATGATTTTTGAGTCAATGTTGCAAAAATGTTTGAAGTTGTTTTCCATTTTTAAAAATTCTAATGTAAATTGATCATAGCAAAAATGTTTAGTTTTGGATTGTACCTTCTTTGTAGTTTTACATTCCTCACATTTTAAAGACTTGGATCTAGAAACATGTAGTTCTTGCCATCAATACTTGTGTTCTCATTTGTTTGAATATTCTCATAAGCCGTATTATCATCGACTTCTTTGCACTTGTTGCACCATGATTTATTCACTCTCTTTCTTCGGATTTGGCTTATGTATTCTTCGTTGTAAATACCTTCAATGATCACATTTGAACTAGTAGTACATGTGTTTATTTCAACTAAATATTTATTTACTAAATTTTCTAGATTAACTATTTCTTGAGCAATATCAAGTTTATCATCTTTGGTTTTACATTCTTCTTGGTGAATCTTTAAAAGACATTTCAAAATATCATTTGATGTTTTACAATGAAATAATCTTTCATATTTAACTTTTGGTAGAGTTTCGAAAATAAGTAATTTGGCTTTAGTGTTTTTATCAATTTTAGTTTGAAAATTATTATTTTGATTTTCAAAATCTATTTTGGTTGACTTAAAATCACCAATTGAAATGATATGCCAAAGATCAAGATCTATTGATTTCACATAATTTTCAAATTTGTTTTTCCATTCAAGAAAATGATCATTTTCAAATAATGGTGGTTGTTGCATAAATTCCCCTTCTAAATATTTTTCAAATTCCATAGATCGTTACAAGTTTTAAAATACAGTCTATTTTAAAAATCTTGCTAGACGTGGCTCTGATACCAATTGTGGAAAACTAGAAGGGGGGGGGGTTGAATAGTTTTCCGTCTTTTTCGTTTAATAAGAATTTGCTTTTCAAAGAATTGATGTTAATTGTAAAAACCTTTGAAGCTAAAGTATAGATACAAACCTAATTCACATATATCATATATATATATACACTACTTGTTTAAAGTGTTGAATAGAAATTATATTTTCATATATCTCACTTAATTACAAGTTTTTACTAATATATATATATGTGTCTTAGTAATTGTTTATACTTATATTTTACTAAAGTATAATTAATGTTTTAAATGGAACCTAGTTTGATCTTTATGTGAAATCAATATATGCACAATACATAATATTAGCAATATATGAAAAGCAAGTAAGTAAGCAAGTAAAGAGTGAGAGATGGAAAGATCAAACCGAGAGACAAAGGATTTATAGTGGTTCGGCTACAAGGACACCTTCCTTGCCCTACTCCACTCCCCGAGCACCGAACTTGAGAGTTTTCTTCACTAAGTCAATAACCTCCCTTATGGCGGAGAAAACCGTACACACCAAAAGCTTACACCAATTAACGACACAAAGCAAGGTGTCGAGTTCTAATCGTAGCTAGAACCAATCTCACACCAAATATCACACCACTTCTTCTTCACACCTTTGCACTACTTCAATACTACTTCACAACAAAAATATCTTCACACCTTCAAGGCACTAATGTCTTGACACCTTCAAACCACTAATGTCTTCACACCTTTAAGCCACTAATGTCTTGACACCTTCAAGTCACTAATGTCTTCACACCTTTAAGCCACTAATGTCTTGAAACCTTCAAGTCACTAATGTCTTCACACCTTTTAGCCACTAATGTATTGACACCTTCAAGCCACTAATGTCTTCACACCTTCAAGCTACTTAAGTCTTCACAACTTCAATCTACTAATGTCTTCAAGTTTTCTTCACTTGGAACCCTCAATATCTTCTCAACAAGTTCCTATTGCTACAATCTCCTATCACCAATACTATCTAACCCTTCTTCTCCACTTCAAGTTCCACTTTACACTTACAACAATTCTAGATTCTTCAACTAAATCTAGCTAACTAACACATACACCTTATTCACCAATAAATGAAAGATTTACAAGAAAATATAAACAAACAACTTAGATAGCAAGATGATACTAAGTTGTAATACTTCTAATAGAAGTATTCTTCTCTTTGCACTTTGAATGTTGAGGCTTGAATCACTTTGAAACAAAGATCAAAGTATATAAGATCAAAGGGTTATTAGAGAAAGGAAATGGATGTTTAGATCTGAAAGTTTCTGGTGCAAAAAGGTGAGAAAAATATGTGGAATGATCCAATATTTATAGGGCCAGAAAATACTGTTCGGGAGCGTGCCGGTCCCCTTAATTGTAGGCCGGTCCCCTTAATGATTAAGGGGGCCGCCTAGTAAAATTAAGGGGGCCGCCCTCCTGAACGTTTGAAAAGATTCTCTGAATAAAATTTGCCCTTTTTGGTTGGAAATTTGAAATCATATTTTTGTGGTTTAATAAAGCTTTACCCAAAATGATTTACAAATATATATAAAATGTTAAAGTCATTTTATAAAATGTTATGTCTTAAGACAAGATTTCCTTTGATCTTATAATGCACTAATCACTTTGTTTATTCATACCTTAAGTGATTAAATGGTGAAAGTGAGTATTTACTACTAAATACTTGTTTACGTCATAACCTTTGGTTTGATGAGTTTACGTTTTGTGATTATCAAAACATAGAGATATCGAAAGATATGAATAACGTTTTTAGTCATTTATTTATATCAACAGAGTCAAAATTTGGCGCCGCTGCCGGGGAGGTTGTTGCATATTTCAAAAACGGTTTCAGTTTAGTGGTTTTGAAAAAGCCTCCTGTACAAATATCACCACTTTGTAAATTTTTAAGAAAATCAAAATCATATCTGAAAAAGTTTAGTAACATTTCTCCTGAAGTGTTAACAACACCAAATAAATCATAAACAACAAAACAAACTGTGAAGTTAAATTACTTCGTTGTCTTTAAGATTACAACCTGAAACAGCTGGTATAAGGTAAGTTCTGACATTAAATTGCGAACTGAAGAGGAATACATTTATTTCCTCCCGCTAGCCTGCGAGTAATCTTAAAGGTATGATTTCGGTTAACGAATCAGTTCCAAAAATATTTTCCAAGTTTTTTCACCCATACACGAAAAGCCAAAAACATTTTACTGTGGATATAATTACATAAAAGTTTACGACCGCAAACCAAGGCAGAACACCTACCAACTAGGGGTGTGAACATAATAAGTTCCCAAACCTAAGATTAAAAACTTACCATTGTATCCTTGTGAATAGTGTACCTTTTTTAAAGGAGCTGTTCATTTGTGATTATTGGGTTTAAGTTCACTGTAGTTTTGCCTCGATCTTGTGTTGAAAACTAATTTTTGTGCATGCGCACTCGTTCACAAACAAAGAATAAAAAGAAGAAAAACGTACCCGAGTTACGTATTGTTGAAGAAGAACACACAATAAAAATGAACGACGAGCCCTCATTCCTTCCCAAGGATGAACCAGTTCCTGACACCCGAACTATGGAGGAACTGTGTCAACCTACCATGCAAGGGAGGGGTGGACCAATTGCACCACTCACTATTGGAGCCACGGATTTTGGATTAAAACACCACATGATACAACAGATCCAGAATACGTGCCAGTTCCACGGATTGCCGGGTGACGATGCCAACAGGCATCTCGGAAAATTTTTAACTGTCACCCAAAGCATGAAACAAAATGGCGTCACCGATGACGGCCTACGTTTGTACCTCTTTCCCTATTCCCTCACTCATCATGCGACTTGCTGGTTTGATTGACTTCCAAAGAATTCGATCCACACTTTTGATGAGATGATCACTAAATTTTTGGCCAAATACTTTCCACCATCTATGATCACAAAGCTGAGGAATGATATCAGCAACTTCAGACAGCTTCCCGAAGAGTCCTTATTTGAGGCATGGGAACGCTACAAACTTGCTATTGATCGGTGTCCTGATCACAACATGCTTCTTGTCACCATTATTGATACCTTCTATAATGGTTTGACACTCCGTCATCGTGACACCATCAATGCTGCTGTTGGGGGCACCTTTATGAAAAGGACCCCTGAAGAGTGCTACGACTTAATAGAAAACATGACTGCCCATCATAATTTTTGGGACTCCTCTGCTAAGAGGAATGACTCATTTAAGTCTGTCACTCCGGCAAGCAATGAAATATCCATACTAGCTAAAAAGTTGGATGATTTGTCTACAGCAGTTTTGCGTATACATCAGACAAATCCAAATCAGGTCAAAGTTGTTAACCCAAGTTGTGAAACTTGCGGTGGTCCACATCCTTACACAGAATGCCCAGCCTCCGGCGGCTCGGCTCGTGAAAACGTGTATGCAGCTCAAGGTTCCTATAATACGGGAGGTAATTCTTACCAACCTGATGCGTGGGAATCGCAACAGGCTTTACCTCTCGAAGGATTTCGAGAAGCTTACAACCCCCACCAGGCAGTGTACCTGATCGTTGTAGTATAGTATAGTGACAAGTACCGGGGGATTGATCGTTCAGCTTAGGAATAGTGTCGCTAGGATTAGAAAGCCTAAATACTAGTTCTAAAGGTGATGGATGATTATTTTTGTATTTTTTTATTTTTTTAGAAAGCAAATAAAAATCTCTGGTTTTGGAAGAGTGGGCGGAATTAGTTGCTATTAAACTAACCCAAAACTAAGATGCAACCAAAATAAAATACAAAAAATGAAAATAAACTAATTTATACTAAGGTTGTGAGCAGTAATTGGAGAAAATGTGTTCACTTAGATTTCATTACTCCCTAGATATCTTTTACACGTTAATTACTTGTTATAATTGCATGGATGACGGATCGTATTCCTTAATACCATTCATGGGGTGGCATACATAACTCCCCAATTCTATGAGCTCTTATCTCCTCCTACACCATGCCCAGCACAACTATAGGGATTGTAAACAGTGGCTCATGCATTAAATACAACCAATAAAGACCTAGTACGCCTCGGTTCATGTTTCTTAAGACGTTCAAGCATGTTACCATTTGGAGATCTGCCAGTTTTCTTAAGCCTAACATATAAATCATTCATCCAAGACAAGAATAAACAAGCAATCAACACATAATCAATATCTAGGTTTCATTAGATCTAAGCAAACACAAAAGAGATCTACCCTAGCATAATGGAATTGAGAGGCTGAGAAGGGTGTCAAGAGTAAAAGAGTCATGACGGCTTGGAAGTGTCTAACTCTTGACGGCGTCATAAGTAGATCTAGGCAGTCCGAGCAGAGTTTTGGCGGCGAGGTGACGGCGTCACAAGATTACTCTTGACGCCGTCAGACCTTTTTTTTCTATATAAAGTTTTCTAATTTTTCACATAAAAAAGAGAGAAGTTTTGGAGAAACCCTAAAGACGATTTTGGTGCAACTTTTACAGTTTTTTCAAGGGTTCCAAACCCTTGATACCTTGCATTGTAATTGAGATAAGTGTTCTTCTAATTCAATCAATATGTCTATGTGTTGGTTGTCTATATCTTGTTCTTGTCTCAATCAATGTTCTGAAAGGCTCAAGGCGTACTAAGGCGCAAAGGGGGTCAAAGAGCCTCGAGTCGAGGCGCAAACCAAGGCGCGGGATTCATAAATATGAGGCGCACTATACATTTATTTATTTAATAACATATATGACAACTTATGCAGCTTAAATAACACAAAAATATCAATATTCAATGCATAATGTCACTTAATAGTTATTACATCTAATAAAGGTTGCATTTTTCACCTCATCACAACCGCAAGGAGACCGAAACCTTTTGAGCTACCGATCTAATAACTACATCGGACCACCAGGGTTTAATCAGTCCCAGAACCAAAATGGTCAAAACAGAAACCATAATTTTAACTAGAATCAGAACCAGAACCGCATGAACCAAGGTTATAACAACCAAGGGAATTTCAACTCTGGTCAAAACCAGGTTCAACAAAAACAGAACCAAGGGAATTATAACCGAAATCAAGGTCAGAACAATTACCCACAGGGTAATTTTCAACAACAAAACCACTTCCAGGGTAATAACAACCAGCAACATGGGAATTTCCAGAACAATCGGGCTCAAAATTTTCCAAACCAAAATCAAGCCATTGTTCCATCTGGACCATCATCTGATGAGTTACTTAAACAGTTTATGAAATCCCAAGATGAACTGAACAAAATGCTGGTTTGTCAAATATCTAATTTGCAGAAGTCTTTAAATGATCGACCCTCGGGCTCAGGTACTACTTTCCCTAGCAACACGATCGCTAATCTGAGGGGCGATGTAAAGGCGATCACCACAAGAAGTGGAGTTTCTTACCAAGGACCTACAGCTCCCTCTACCTCTTCTCCTATCCCTGTAGAGGAATGTGAAACTGAGGATACTACGGATACGGTACTTCCTAATAATAACGGAGGTACCAATGACATCCCTCCTCCAGTTATCCCGGTCCTGACTCCCCCTAAAAGAGTCATGTTTGAAACTACCAAAGGTCCTGTTGAAAATCCAAAAGCCAACCCAAAACCAACAATTCCATATCCCTCACGATTGCAAGACCAGAAGCTCCGTGAAAAAGCTAATCATCAGATGGAAAAATTCTTTCAGATTTTTCAAGAACTACACTTCGATATTAGTTTCGCAGATGCTCTTCTTTTAATGCCCAAATTCGCGTTGACAATCCAAAATCTGTTGAGCAATAAAGAAAAACTGTTTGAAATGGCACAAACTTCACTCAATGAAAAATGCTCTGCAGTTCTGTTGAAACAGCTTCCCGAGAAGCTAGGAGACCCCGGGAGATTTCTAATACCATGTATTTTCCCGGGTATGGTTGAATGCTTTGCCTTGGCCGATCTTGGTACAAGCATCAACTTAATGCCCCACTCAGTTTGGAAAAAGCTCTCTCTTCAGGCACTTAGTCCCACATGCATGACTCTCGAGCTTGCAGACCGTTCAATTTCACGTCCCCTCGGTATTGTCGAGGACGTATTTGTGAGAGTAGGAAAGTTCCATTTTCCGGCAGACTTTGTCGTTGTTGATTTCGACGCAGATCCAAGAGTTCCTCTCATTCTTTTGAGGGGATTCTTAAGAACGGGACGTGCATTAATCGATGTTTTCGATGAGGAAATAACGTTACGAGTTGGCAATGAAGTGATTACGTTCAACCTTGATCAAACCGCGAGATACTCCTCGAATTATGATGCTGAATCGGTCAACCGAATTGATGTCATCGACATTGCATCCGAGGAGTATGCTGAGGAATTCCTTGGATTCGCTGATAATTTTTCGAGTGGCAATCCCACTACTTCTTCTGATCCCATAATCGCTAATTCTTCTCCTTCCCTCACTCCGTTTGAGGGAAGTGATTTCATCCTTGAGGAATTAGAGGCCTTTCTCAAAAGTGATTCAGTTCCCGAAGGAATTGATTACCAAGAGATTGACCCGGAAAAGGATATACTTCTCCTTGAGAAGTTATTGAACAAAGATCCTTCCCCCATTCCTGTTCTACCTCCACAACTTCATAAGGCGGAAGTCAAATATGTTGAGAAAAATGATGATTTCCCCGAGGTCGAACTTAAGGACCTGCCTCCTCATCTAGAATATGCATTTTTGGAAGGTAACGATAAGTTGCCAGTCATTATTGCAAAAGACTTAAAAGATGAGGAGAAAACCGCGCTGCTCAAGGTTTTAAAGTCCCACAAGCAAGCAATTGCTTGGAAGATCTCAGATATAAAGGGTATTAACCCGGATTTTTGTACACACAAAATCCTAATGGAAGAGGACTTTAAACCTACCATGCAGCATCAAAGAAGGGTAAATCCAAAAATCCACGAAGATATAAAAGCAGAAGTTATCAAACTTCTTGATGCGGGATTGATTTACCCTATATCAGATAGTCCTTGGGTTAGCCCAATACATTGTGTTCCAAAGAAGGGTGGCATCACGGTTATCACAAATGAGGACAACGAGTTGATACCAACTCGTTTGGTTACAGGGTGGCGAGTATGTATTGATTACAGAAAACTTAATGAAGCCACCCGTAAAGACCACTTTCCTCTGCCCTTCATGGATCAAATGCTCGAAAGACTAGCGGGGAATGAGAATTATTGCTTCCTCGACGGCTTCTCGGGTTACTTCCAAATTCCCATTGATCCACAGGATCAAGATAAGACTACCTTCACATGCCCTTACGGAACATTTGCCTATCGTCGCATGCCTTTTGGGTTATGCAATGCTCCAGGAACTTTCCAGAGGTGTATGATGGCTATTTTCCATGACATGATCGGAAAAACCATGGAGGTATTTATGGATGACTTCTCAGTCATCGGGAATTCTTTCGTCTCGTGCCTCTCCCATTTAGAAAAAATGCTTCAACGTTGTGAAAACACTAATCTTTGTCTAAACTGGGAGAAGAGCCATTTTATGGTTAAAGAGGGCATTGTCCTCGGCCATAAAATTTCAAAAAGTGGGATTAAGGTCGATAAGTCCAAAATTGATGTTATTGCTAAACTGCCTCATCCCACCACTTTTAAAGGAATTAGGAGTTTCCTCGGCCATGCCGGGTTCTATCGGAGATTCATTCAGGATTTCTCTAAAATAGCCCGGCCCATGACTCATCTTCTTGAAAAGGATGCTCCTTTTATCTTCTCACCAGAATGCATCGAAGCTTTTGAAATTTAAAAGAAAAAGCTTACCGAGGCACCAATCCTTGTTGCCCCCGACTGGGACTTACCTTTCGAACTTATGTGCGATGCTAGCGACTTCACTATTGGTTCAGTTCTGGGGCAACGCAAAACCAAACATTTTCAGCCAATACACTACGCAAGTAAGACCATGAATGAGGCTCAAACACACTATACCTGTTAGGCCACCATTTAGTAAACACAAGCATAGTAATGATAGAAATGAGATGAGAAAAGAGATTGGGTGATTATATAATAAAGAGAATTGTAAGTGCAAGAGTTTCCTTAAGAAATCAAAATAACCAACCAAGTTTACAAATGGCCTAAGACTAGTATTTATAGGTAAGGAGCTAGGGCAACACTCCTACTCCTTCCCTTCTCATAATTCGTATGGGCTTAAGGCCCATGGACTTCATTCTTAAGCCTAGTAAACTTAATACAAAATGTAAATGATAGTAAATAATAACTAAGCTACCTAGCATTATTACAAATGACCGAGACTTCATAAAATAGTAAAACTATGATCCCAACAATCTCCCCCTAAGGGTTGGTCATCATGGTTGCTTGACGTCTTCATCTTTGTCGTAGACTTGTGACATGTAAAACTCTAGACGTCTTCAAAAATGATTTGAATAATAATGGATGTACTTTGCTCTTTGTCTTTGTTCTTTGATGATGTTGTAGTGATTGTGTTATGAAGTAATCTGCCATTCGTCACTCCTGCGTCTGTGGTGGTTGAACTCCATTCCAACATACTCATACATCTTTGGACTTAGACTTTCACGCACAAGAAGTTCCTTTTCATGCATTGAGATCTTTGTCTTAATACTTTGTAGATTCTTCTTTTGGTGTAGAATCTTTCTTTGAACTTTGTGTTGCTAAGATCTTTGAGGGAGCTTTCTTTGACTTCAAGATGTATGTATGAGCATGTTGGAATCTATCATCATGGAAGTGAGGTACCTGCGAGTAAACAGTTAGCAATAAAACAACCGGTACTTACGGATAAGGAATTAGAATTCATCAACAGCATATTGTGAAGACTCCCTCTAATCCTTATCCTGGCCGTTCCCATATCAGGTACTCCCGAAGGAGCTTACGAGACCTACTAAGTAGCTCAATGACTGGGTGAGTCGCTGGGGATCACTCCACGACTGTAGACCGTAATGGAACCACCGCAAACACTAAGCGTAACCCTTGTGGGGTTACCGAAGTGACCTGCTGTCAGGGCTGTTTGATGTTGACCCTGGCAGGATTTCCGTTCAATCATTGAGAAATACTTACGTAATCCTCTCATAAACGTTCTCGGCAGATTGCTAAGATCTGCGAAGGACTCGATAGTTTACAACTGATGCCCATTAATGTAGAACATCAGTTGTAGAAATACTACGTGTTCCTAAGAGATCTTTGATGTATCTCAAGGCTCTAGACTCTATACGTACACACCTAGGTTTCCTATGCAGAGACTGGGGAGGGGTCTCCTGCTTCAATATCAACCGTCTCTAAGAGATAGGTCGATAGGTTACGCGGGTTCCCCGTGAGAATGAAACAAGTCCTTTTAAGAGAACTTGAGTGGTTAAGAAGGTTTAGTGCATCGCGTCACTGGGTCCATGACGACTTAATCTTCAATACCGGTGTTGTCTTTTGCAACAGCCAGTAGCATACGTATTGAACCCGGTGTCTGCCCTAAGGTTGAACATATGGAGGGCTATTTCTTTTCACCCTTTTCTTTGCTTTTCTTTTTAATTCTTCAACTCCTTCTTTCCCTTTCATTCATTTCTCCTTTTTTCGTATCATACCTAAGGACTTCTAATTCTAACTATGGGAGATGTCCTTGGGTAGATCCCTCCGGCTCTGGCGGATCATGGGACAGATATTCCTATCTTAATCACCTTATAACTCCGACAGTAGCCAAGAAACCTTTGATTGAAAATCTCTCAAAGTGTCTGTGATAATCAAATATTTTGGTTAACACTTTGAGAGTTTTGTGTACACTTTTGAAGGGCTCCCCCTGCACATGTGCTCATAAGTATTTAATAAATTTGCACATGCGGGAGGAGCAAACACTTTTGAATTGATCCACTTTCTGTGAACAGGACCGATTCGAGACACGCTTACATCACTAGTTAGACTAGCTTGAAGTTATTACCCGGCCTGGTCAAATCCACAGAAAGTTTCTCGAGACGGTACATTTCTGCTAAAACATATCCTTTTCGAGACACGCTTACGTGGTTAGTTAAAGAGACGCATTGTCAGCTTTTAGGTGACAACTAGCTCTAGTAACTAACTTGATGTTATTACCCGTCGAGGATAAGTCCTTTCGATATTACTAACTTGTATTATCTCGTCAATTCCTGGGTCAATACTGAGTCTAGCTCGCACATGATACAACTTAAAGCTTTGAATTCGTATATTTTAATCACTTTTTCATTTTCTCCCCCTCAAAAATAGCATATACAATGTTGTTTTTGACAAACTTTTAGATTAAAATATGCCTTTTGAGTCTTACGGGGAGATTTACCAAGAACTTTTGGTTTTGAGCACAGTATTTTGTTTTGACAAGTGCTCCCCCTCAACAAGTGATCAGGTCTTATTGAGGTGAAATACTTGTCCTTTTGAGCAGAATTATGAAAAATCATAAATGTTTGATAAATTCTGCTCAAAAGTAAGAAGCCTTCGCTCCTTATTTTAGGATTGAGGCACTAAAGCGTACCTCAGGGTCCTTTCTTTACAAGATCGGGTTGTGCACTGTAATACGTGCACAAGCCATTATGAAAATCATTCAATCAAATGAAATAATCAAATGTACCAAGTTACTCTTCGTCAGGAAGTGGAGCATCAAAGTCAGTGAACTTGGGTTCTGGTCTTTCGAAGTTTCTGACAGGAAACAATGGTCTGACACCGATGTAGCTTTCTAGTCATCTGATCTGTTCCCGTCGAAATAACCTTTCTTCAATCTTTAAGACAAAGTTACGAACTTGTCTTCTTGTGCTGGATTTCCATCTTGGTTTTTCCCCCTTAGCTATCTTTCGGCGATTATCATTCAACCTTTTGACCAGCCCATCACGAACAGATTTGAGTGTAACATCACAGAATTTGTGCACCTCATCGAACTTCATGAAACTTTGTAGTTGTTTGCTGTTGATGTATGTGAAACCAAACGGATCTTGGTTGAGAGTAAACTGTGACGTTTGATAGATTCCATCAAATGTGAATTGCGGCTTTGTGAAATTGATCTTCTGTTGGTAACTTTCCACTCCAAGCTGAAGATCTTCCACCCTTTCTTGAACTATCAATCGTCGGATGTAAAGAAGTAGCGATGCCATAAAGTTGTACTGTACATCTCTGTCGAAACCACGCATTCTTCCTTGAACCTTTTCGAGATACATATCTTCGATATCATTGAGATTAAGGTCTGGAAAGTCTGCTTCGGAGAACTTGCACTTCTTTTCATCTTGTCGTTTAACAACAATTTCACGCATGAATATGTAGTTAAACCGTTGCGACTCTTGAATCTCTAAGATGGCGATGATCTTAGATTTGTGCTTCACATTTTCCAATGATTTCTCTTCTAATCTGCTAGTATAACCGAGACGACGACGTTCTGGCCAGTGTTTAATGCCGTGTAGAGCATCTCTGTCGTAAGCTACGATGGAGTTGCTGAAAATACGAGTAGTTTCTTCGATGGCAGGAATTTCGTATCTGGCGGCAGGTACTGAGATTGTAAGTGAGGAAGCATATTTCTTCTTGGTTTTCACTTGGGTGAGTTTGATATTTTGAAGATCTTTGTTGAAGAAGTAGCTGTAGGGTAACTTGGGTTTATCTGGAAACCCTATCAACGGTAATGGTATTGTCCAGTCAGTGAAGTAAGGTTTTTCATGGTTCTTGGAACTGAGATCGATATTAATTTCAGTTAGCCAGTCAAACTCGGCAGACATTGCACTGGCTATATTCTGCAAATGAAATTTGTATTCCACTTTGTTTCCAGATCTTTTCTTTAGGAATTCTTGTACATCCCTATTGATTCTTCTGAGCTCCGTCTTTGTAAGTTTGTTGATCTGAAGATCCTTCATTATGACTTGGGTGAACTGTAGAGTATTGCCAGGAAGGGGTTCTTCATCTTCTAGAGGAGGTTGAGCTTGAACCATTTCTGTCAACCAGTCATTTTGAGGAGTATCATCATTGTTGAGCCATGAATGACGTCTTTTCTTCTTGGATTTCTTAGACTTAGATGTAGCATCTTTGTCTTTAGATTTGGACGGTGACGATGGTCCAGCATAAGAATCATGAATAGTTGGAGCACGGTAATCGGTGTCAAGTTGATCCTGGAAGTCATCAGTGTGTTCCATGAAAGTTTCTTCCTCTTCAGTTTGACTTTTACCAGTAGTTGAGGTTTGTTGTTGATTTCCAGGAGGAGTGGAGTCCTTTTGTGGTTGTAGAGAGGATGAAGGACCTGTTCCAGACTTAGGTTTCTTGCCTTTCGAGTTTGGATCAGGATCGTCATCTTTTCTTGTCCTTTTCCGGGTTCCAGCAGCATCTTTGCATGACTCTTTGGATATGTAAGCCACCATTGCATCATACAGGGCTTTTTCTTCAGCAGTCTGTGTGGTTTTGGAGGCAATGTTGTCGAAGAGTTTGGCAAGCATGTCATTGAAGGACAATTCAGGGACGGTTGGAGCCATAGTAGAAGGTTTTGCGGTGTGAAGCGTGAAGGGTGTAGCAGACAACATTTTTCTCGTAATACTTCTGATTCTGTGATCCAAGTTGTCATTGATTGGTTCAAGAAGGTTTGCTACTTCAGGAGTGATCATATCAACCAGATTTTCAGTGAGAAAATCATGTGTTGCAGTTCTGATAAATCTTGTGTAATTAGAGTTCAAGAACTTGTCGATCAGCTGCTTTAACTCCTGGAAGTCCTCAATTTGTTTGGTAAGACTGGTAACCATGTCGGTTAGTTTGTTGACTTGCTCCTGAAGATCAACTGGTTGTTTTTGTTCATTGATTTAATGTTGTTTTGATGCGGTTTCTGAAGGTGTGGGAGATGAATGCTCAGGTGATGATTCTGACGACGACTCGTTGTGTGAGTTTGAAGAAGAAGCAGGAGGAGTCGGATCCTTGGGTGGAGAGTCTTGAGGAGGTGGAGGTTGTGCTGAGGAAGTCTGCTGAGAAGATGACTTAAGAAATATGTTGGTGTCGAACGCGTTCTTCTCTTCGTTTTCTTTTCTACGACGTTCCTCTACTTCCTCTGCTTCTCGTGCAAGAAACTCTGGAGTAATGAGGTATTCCTGTTCCTGATCCGTAGCTATGTTCTCTTGTCCACCAACATTCTCCTCTATATTAGCAGTCTCTGTCATATTGACATCTCCTGTTTTGTCTGTGTCTTTAACGGTGTCATCAGGCTGTGGAGTTGGTTCTAACGTTGTGGACACAGTGAGAGGAATCATGCTGCTTGTAGCTCCTTCATGTTCAGACTGATCGATAGGTGGTGGTGTTGGAGGTTGAGACATAAGTCGGCTTTCGAGACTTGCCTTCCTTTGCTCTTTGCGAAGTCGCTTTTCTTCAGCTCGTGTGTCGACAATTATACTTTTAAGTTTGCGTTTATTGACCAATGGTTCAACGATTCGTTCGTCTTCATCATCCTGAGGTTCATTAATAGTGACTCCTTTTCTTTTCCTTGTCTCTTCTTCATAAGTTTCAAGACTTTGTTGTATGGCAATCTCAGTTGCAGGGAATCTTTCTTCAGGTGCTCTTACCCTCAGTTCATAATCTGGTTCTTCTTCTTCAGATTCCGTGTCGAACTCGGATTCGGTGTCAGAAGGTGGAGGTGTAGGTTCATCACGAAGAGTGTATTCAGGAGTTACTTTCTTCTTTGGCTTGGTAGCAGGTTTAGGTTTGGATGTAGGTTTAGGTGTGGTTGAAGTCTTGGGTTTTGACATTGGAGAAGCCTTAGATCTAGTATGAGGTGATCCAGTGGTGCTTGTAGTACTCCCAGACTTTACACCTCCTTTGCTTCGAGTCTTTATAGTGGCTTCTTCCTGTACCCCTTTGTAAGCGTTATCATACAGCTTGTAGTTCAAACTTTTCTTGATTTTGTCATTAAGTAGATATTCGGGAAGCCTCATTCCTTTGATCTTGGTTGAGGAAGTGGTCGTCTTGATGAATGAGGTGGTGAAGTCGTCCTCGAAGAGGTGCTTCGGCTCATTAGGATCAGCCATCCTCTTGATGAATTCTGGAGAGTCTTTACAGAGATGTTCTATGAGAAGCTTGGTGAATCTTGTGAATGGTATTATAGTCTTCACACGTTCGGTTTGAATACTGTGGACGATATCATTCATGATAGGAACTGCAAAGTCAATAGGTGTCAGAGTCACCATTCCCCAGAATGTTTGCAAATGTTCGAGCCTAGGATGTTCATGACCACTTTTCCTTCCTGATATTGATCTTACAACCAACAGACAGAATGTTCTCCAAGGCTGAGGGATATTCTTGGCATTAAATCGGGAAAGCTTGACTAGCGGTACGTCATCATCAACCTCATATCCTAATTCAATGAAGAAGTCAAGAAGATCCAAGTCAGGTAGTATAGGAGCAAATTCGTTGTCAGTTTGAGGCAGGAGAAGGGCTGTTCGAAGAACGTCGTGATCTACAGTGTAGTCTTGGCGATCCAATGTAACAGTGAAAGACTCATCATCCAAGTTAGCCTTTGCAGTAAGCCAGAATTGATGAAGGTAGAACAGAGGAACTGAAGTAGAACAGATGAGCAGATGTTTGCATGGATGTGCAAGTAGGATATCTTTCACAATCATGCACGAGTTCTCTGTAATTTTCAATTTGTCGAAATCAACTCAGGGATTGTTATTGCCAATCGCGACATTGTAGTTTTAGGGAGTGATGTCATCCATGGTGAGTAATGGAAGAGCTTGTTCAGGGACATTCTTGTTGTGTTCAGCCATGTTAATCTGAAAAGTATAGTCATAAACCAAACATCCAAATTTGTTACGTGTTAGCACAGTTTTGAGTTTGGTTATAGATCACTACTTAAGACAATTAAGCACAAATGTATCATTTTGTTATGTGTGAAGTGTCATATAATGCATACTTGAAGAATCATAGATCATTTAGAATCACGAAATCAATTATACAATGCAATGTCACAAATAAGCACAATTGATATGCACAATTCATAGTTACTTCACATTACACAACAACAATGAATCACAACAAAGTTACATGTATACAAAATGACAATGCCTAAATGAGATTTCGAAAAAATGTAAAACACTTTTATCGCAAACCTGTATTGAGAAAAGATTTCAAAAAATGTTACTAAGAATTTTATCAAGAAAGTTAATTTATCGAGAAAATCCTTATCTGTAAATTTTTCGAGATCTTTCCTTTATCCAAGATTTGCGAAAGTTTTCAAGTTTTCGAAAACATCAATTTTCGATAAATCTTTTCGCAAACCTAGTGATTTCGAAATTTATTGTTCAAAGAGTAATTTCGAAAAAATAATAATTTCGAAAAACTAATTTTGAACAAAATTATCGAAATCATGAGTTTCTCGATAAGTTTTTCATAGATTGCGAAAAAACTTGAATTTCTCGAAAAAATTATTATACAAGAATCATTCGAATTTGACGTCAAACGTACATTTGTTTTGCGAATATCTTATCCAATGTATCAGGCCTGTCACAAAGATTAGATAAATACCAATTAGATACAATCAATGTTCACGTTTAACTAAGATCTCGATAATAATCAAGAAGAAGTTCTCGATATTTATTCAATATTTGAGACTAATGAGCATGAATGGTTCTAGCATATTTCTAACATATGTAAGAGACATGTTATAGCAGCATACAACACATTTGGACTCAGTTAGATCGAATTAAACAATGATCGAGGCATACTAGCTTATCGAGAACCAAGCATCAATGGTGTAGCTCAACAACATTACTTCAAACATGCATACTTGTGACCATAGAGACATATCCCACCAATAAAACAAAGCAAGCAAACACAGAATCTACCAATCTCAAATCGAACCAAAACCAATTTATCGTGAATCAAGCAAACACGAATGGAATTAAGATAAAATGATATAGTTGGTTTAGTGACAATAAATGTAACAAAACCCTATCAAGAAATCAGATACCAAACCATGATTTTGCAGATTTCGAAATCGCAAAACCCTAGATATCGAAATCGACTTTGCACGAAATTTAGCCGTTGGATTTGCAATTAAACGAAAACCTATGTTTGTAATACCCTAAAGATTACTAATGAACTTACAGTTTGAAAATCACGAGAACAGATTACTCTAATGAATTGTAGCCGTCGATTTCACTTATGGAGGGTTTTTTGTTTGTCTTGTTTTCGAAAAAATGAAAAAGGTGTGTTTGTTTTGTACATATTTGAAACTTTTGAATTATTTGTCACTTATGGTCCCTTAACCTTTTGTTTTGTACATATTTGAAACTTTTGTTTTGATATCCTCACTTGAGTCCTAAAGTTAAATGGCAAATATGTGTAAAATAAAGATATTCTCCTAACCGCTTATGAGATTTTAATCGAGATGAGACGAGACAAAGAACTTAGTACTTCCACATTCTCCGAGGAACCGTATCATAAGGAAAAATATGCAAGTATATTAATTTGAAAAAATATGAGGCATTTTGAGCTTATCTCCCCCTCAACATTTGTAAGAAATGACACAATGTTGAAGAGAAGTGATATACTTGCATTTTTTTTTTTTTTTTTTTTTGTTATAAAAAATGAAAATTCTTTTTGTGTTTTGATTGGTTTATATTTAAGAAAAATATTATACAAAGATAGTTTTGATGTTTGACGATCAATTGTGTTTTAAAAACTTTTGCAGATCTTCTGGAGTCAAACATCGCATACCAATTTGGTGAACTAGACTAGCAAACCTTGATGGTGCTAAAGATTTGGTCAGTAAGTCCGCCAATTGGTACTCAGTTCCAACAAAATAAAGTTCAACGGTACCCTTTTCCACATGCTCTTTGATGAAGTGATAACGGAGATCGATGTGTTTGGATTTGCAATGATGCACTGTGTTGCAGGAGATAGCAATTACACTCTTTGAATCACAGTAGATAGGAATCTTGTTGAATAGGTAGCCATAATCCTTAAGTTGTGATCTCATCCAGATGACTTGAGCACAACAAGCAGACATGGCTACGTATTCAGATTCTGTAGACGACAGTGATGTGCAGTCCTGCTTCTTAGATTGCCATGACACAAGTTTGTCTCCGAGAAATTGTAATCCACCAGATGTACTTTTGCGTGTGTCTAAACATCCTGCATGGTCAGCATCTGAAAAAGCAATTAGTTCAAAGCCAGAATCCTTCGGATACCAGATTCCCAAGTTAATGGTTCCCTTTATGTATCGAAGGATTCTCTTGACCTCACTGAGGTGTTTTTCAGTTGGTTTGGACTGATAGCGAGAGCACATGTAGACAGCAAATACTATATCAGGTCTGCTAGCTGTGAGATACATGAGGGACCCAATCATACTTCGGTATTTGGTAGGGTCAACTGGAGTCCCATGTAAATCAGCATCTAGTTTTGTGGTATAGCCCATTGGTGTATTATAAGTATCACAAGACATCATTCCATGTTTCTTTAAAATTTCAAGAGCATATTTGGACTGATTTATAAAAATTCCATGGGGTGATTGATGAACTTGTAGTCCTAGAAAGAACGAAAGTTCACCCATCATGGACATTTCAAAATTATCTTTCATTAATTTTGCAAAATCATTAGAGTAACTTCGTTTTGTTGAGGCAAAAATGATGTCATCGACATATATTTGAACAACAAGTAAGTCCTCCCCGTAGGTTTTTGTAAATAGTGTTGGATCCACTGATCCTTTAGAAATTTATTGGCCAGCAAGAAAGTGGACAGTTTGTCATACCACGCCCGTGGGGCTTGCTTAAGTCCGTAGAGTGCCTTTTTGAGTCGGTAGACGTGATTAGGACGCTCAGGATCAACGAAGCCTTCAGGTTGGCTAACATAAACTTCTTCACGGATTTCTCCATTAAGAAATGCTGTTTTCACATCCATTTGGTAAACTACCATGTTCCTGTGTGCAGCATAAGCTAAAAAGATCCGAACAGCTTCATGTCTAGCCACTGGAGCAAAGGATTCAGCAAAGTCAAGTCCTTCAAGTTGGGAGTATCCTTTCGCTACGAGACGTGATTTGTTGCGTATGACAATCCCTTCTGCATCAAGCTTATTCTTCCAGATCCATTTTAACCCGATGACAAAGACTCCGTCAGGTCTTTCAACTAATTCCCAGACTTCTAATCTTATGAATTGCTGAAATTCCTCTTGCATAGATTCAATCCAGTTGTCATAAGTCATTGCATCTTTAATGTTCTTAGGTTCTTCGTGACAAACTGTGAGTGCATAGATACAAGTTTCTCCATCTGTGTGAAGTCGTTGTCTTGTCATAACAGGTGTATCTGGATGGCCAATAATATGAACTAATGGATGGTCTCGAGTCCATTTGTGTGTTGAAGGGTGTAGTTAATAAGTATCTCGCATGTTAGCAGGATCCAAATTGCGTGTTGATGACTCAGCTATATCAGGAACTGTAGGAGCTGGTGCAAACGGATTAAAGAACGCATCAGGATCATGCTCTGCGGGTTGTGGAACTGATTGTGGAGTTGGATTTTCAGCTGGATGGCAGGAGTTAGAACCAGTTTGTTCTGCTGTAGATGGTGATACAATTGGAGGACCGTCTCTCTCAACACTTGTAATAGTTTGTTGAGGTGAGTCTGGTACTGGAATGTTATCAGGTTGAGCAGCGGAATTAGGTGAGACCTCAGTAGGACGGTATTCAATTGTGTCATCAAATAGTGGAGCAAACAAGGTTTCTAATTCTTTGCGGTTAAGTGGCAATGGTTCAGCCGAAGAATCCGGAGAGTTAAGACGGTTAAATTCGGGTCCTAAGCTGTGTTGCTCAGAAGCCATTTGTGTGAGTTCATCAAAATTAGCGTGAATGGTTTCTGTTGGGATCATACTTTAGTATTTAGTCAAGTCTCGGTCATTACATTTTGTAATAGGTTGCTTAAGTATTATTTCTTATTATTGTTTTAGTTAATGGGCAACATGTAAAAGCCCATGAGGCCTTAAAGCCCACGAAATGAAAGGATAAGGGAGGAAGGGAGTGTTGCCCTAACTCCTCCCTTATAAATAGAAACCTTATGTTATCATTTCTATTGTTGGTTATTTGATTATCTTAAGGAAACTCTTGCACTTTCATCTTTCATATTGTCTCATAATCAACCAATCTCTTTTCTCATCTTATTTCTTTATAAATCATACTTGTGTTTACTAAATGGTGACCTAACAAGTGGTATCATTCGCCTACTAGAAGTTTGAAGTGTCTTTCTTTGGTTAACGTGGGGATTGGTGCTTATTTCTTCATCTTTTTGCATTTTTCTTTGTTTCTTTCACTCAAATCTTGAAGCTTGGATAAGTTTCAAGGTTGATATAGTGATTTGAAACTTAGTTGTTGCATAAAGTTGTGATTTTTATGGTTTTATAGCTTCTTTGATATTGGAAAACTAGTTTTTGGTAGCTACATCTTATAAAGTTAAGGTTTTCTTAGTATTGGTGAAGTTATTTGATTAAAAGTACCTTATTTCTAAGCATTTTTTCATCAAAAAGTCATTATTTTGGATGAACAGTACGTTTTACGCGTAAAGTGGTCGAAAAAAGTACTATTTCCAGCTGTCTACAGTGTTTTTTGGTCGGTTTACGCATAAGTCTAGGCCTAAACCCTTTTCTTACACGTAAAATTGGTCTAAACCCTTTTCTTACGCGTAAAATAGGCCAAAACCCTTTTCTTACGCGTAAAATAGGTTAAAACCCTGATCCTACGCGTAAAGTGCTCTTCTACGCCTTAAACCTACGCTTAAGTTTGCTTCTACGCGTAAGTCAGAGTTACGCGTAACTTGCCAGAGTTTACGCGTAAGCTTCATCAACGATCTTCTCCTCGTGTAACGGTGACTCAGTACTTCCCTAGCTTGGATAAGTTAGTGGAATACTTCGACTACGGACATCTTTCAAACTTGGATAAGTGTGAAAGATTTGTTTGGTTGTTTCAACGTTACGCATAAGTCTAAACTTACGCATAAGCCTAAGCTTACGCGTAAAGAGAAAACTTACGCATAAACTATTTGTTTACGCATAAACCTACTCTTTACGCATAACCTAAAGTTTACGCGTAAGATTAAGTTACGCGTAAGAATTGAACTTACCCCAAGGATTTTGCAACTTACTCAAAGGAACGTGCATTTCAATCTTCTACAAAGATCCATTTCTACACAAGTGTTCTAAGATTTCTCAACCACCTAATCACTACTTCCCTCATGTTTAGCAACATCCACCTCAGCAACAACAACCTCAGCAGTATCAGCAACAACACTACCTTCCGCACCAAATGAATCAACAACCTTCTCAAAGACAAACATACAATCCACTACATCATTACCTAATGATGCAACAACAACAGATCATTCCTCAACAACAACCATATCAAGTGCCACAACAAAACACTCAGTTCTCCTCCAAACAACCTCACTGGTTTGACAGAATGTGTGAAGTTATTACAACTCAACAATCCCGACATGAGGCAGGATCACTTGAGACACCTCCAATGCTAACACCTGGTAACTATGTGCAATGGTCAAGTCGATTCCTACGATTTCTTGAACTAAAGAAACCTCATGGGCAATTCTTGAAGCAAGTGATACTTGAAGGACCATTTGAGTGGCCAACAAGATTTGAAGCTGGTGATCCAAATGCTGATCCTCCACGTCCTCCTGGTGATAGACCTCTTCCAGAATCTTCACTTACTGAAGAACAGAAACTACATCGTGAAGCTGATCAGTATGCAATGGCTTATATACTTCAAGGTATACCTAATCCGATCTATCGCAGTGTCGATGCTCAGAAAACAGCCAAAGGTATGTGGGAACACGTTCATCTCCTTATGGAAGGAACTCAATTGAACAAAGATGACATGGAATCCAAGCTATACATGGAATACACTGACATCACAATTGAACCTGGAGAGTCCCTTGAATCCTACTATCATCGTTTCACAAATGTGGTCAATGATCTGGAACGTCACAAAATCACAGTACCAAGGATCGCTGTGAACTCCAAATTTGTTGGTAGTCTTGGCCCTGATTGGCATAAATATGTAACATTTGTTCGTCAAACGAAAAATCTTCATGATGCTCCATATGGCTTGTTGTATGATTTTCTGAAACACCATGAACCTGAAGTGGAAAAAGATAGAGCTCTACGAGGAGGATACACACCAACATCAACACCAAATTCTTTGGCTCTCGTAGCTCAATCTCCCTATGCTCCACCACCAATGTCAAATCATGCATATGTTCAAGAGCAGAACTACTTCAGTTATCCACAATCTTCCACCTCGAACCAAATGGTCCCTTATGATTCATCTCCACAAGATTCTTCTACTCAACTTGTTCCGTCAAACAACAATGATGCTGTGTACTACTCCAACTCCAATGATGATGACGATGATGACTTTAATACGTTGAATCAGGGACTTGCTCTTATTGCTCGTGCTTTCAGCAAATTCTCCAACAAAACAAACAACCGTCAACGTTCATCTTCTAACACAAGGAATCAAGCTGTTGTTAATGATGGAAGAGTGGAAATTCAGAATCGTAGCTATGGTCGATCTGGTTCAGGAAGCTCATCAGGAAACTATGGGAATGGTCAGAGGTTTAGTAACAATGGAGGGTTCAGGAACAACTCAGGATCTTCTCAGCAAAGGTCTGACCCAGTTGCAACTAGAAACTCCAACTCAGGGAATGCAGTGTGGTGCTATAACTGCAATGAACAAGGTCATATTGCGACTGCATGTACTAAACCGCGAACTCGGGGTAGTAAGTTTCACAAGCAGGCATTACTCATGGCTCTTCAAGATGAAAAGGATGGACATTTCCCTGAACAAGACAACAACTTCATGGCAAATGTACACAATGATGATGACATGGAAGATCTGGAAGCTAATGCAGCTGTGATGCTTATGGCCAACATGAAGGAACTTAAGCTCAATGATTCAGGTCCAGTGTATGACACTGACGGCTTGTCTCAGGTACATGACCTCAATGCATGCTTTATAAATGATACTATCTCATCCTCTGCTTCTGAATCAGATATGGTGCAAGTTGTTCCATCTAAATCATCTTCATCCTCTTAAACAGATGAACAAATAAGCACAGTTGTCATATTTGATGATGACACAGTTGTCTCATTTGATGATCCTATTGAGAATGATAAATATGATCAGTTAGAACAACATGAACCATCATTTGATACAGACCCTGACCTCATAATGTTATCTAAACAACTGAATGCTCAACAATTGCTAATTGCAAAATGCAACGAGAAAAACAAAGTTTTAAAAGAAACTAACGCAGCACTTGCAAAAGACATTGAGTGTTATAAAATTCAGCTTTCTAATCAGGAAGATAAGATTAAACACACTAAAAGTTTTGAAAAAGCTTTTCAAGATTCTTACAACAAAGAACAAGATCTTCAACGCAAAATGCAAGATTTAATTGAGTCAAACGGAAAGTTGATTTCGAAACTTGAAAGTGACAAGTGTGAATTGAAAAAACAAGTTGAATGTCTTCAAACTGAACTTTCAAAAACAGAAACAGAATTGTCAAGTTGTAAAAAGGATTTTCATGAACATAAAATACGGAAAAGGAAGTACATAGATAACTTACTCGGTGATATTGTTGATCTTGAAAAACAACTCAAAGAATTTCGTCACATTGTTTACAAACACGGGAACTCTGTCACAACAAATCAGAAATTTACTTTAAAACCGAGACCCAATACAGGATATGCACTTGGTGATTACAATTCAATGTTTCTTCACACGGCATTCAAAGAAATTCCAAAAATTTACAGTATGGATTATTTTCTTGATAATACGATTGTGCGTGCTGTTGTTTTTGATACTGAGGAAGAAGAAGAACTTGAAGAAGAGAGTCGATCTAAAATGATTCAAGTTCAATATTGGACACCATTTGACTATTCAAAAGCTCCTCCACTTTCAAAATCTTTTGTTACTCAAAAGGAATTACCTGAGAAATCATGGTTTATCGAAGAGTCATATGTTTCATCTCACAATGCGGCTCCTGTCCAACCTGTAGCACAAATAAATGGTCCTTTACCATCAACCGGTGTACTTACACCTTTACCTAAAAATTGTCGTGTCTTAAATTATTTCAAAACATTTATGGAAGACATCGAAATTTTGGAGGAAACAATTGAACGTAATTCTGAAATAAAAATTGAAACTTTTCAATCCACTTACGAGCGAGAAAAGAGAGATATTTTTCAAAAACAAATGAAGCCAATTGTTCAACACCTCCGTCTATGTGCTACACGTTGGGATCAGGAACTTCAAAAGGAGGTCAAAAATATGATAAACGTTTTCAACGCTACTGAAAATGAGATTTTGGTCCAAAAGCAACAAACTAGAGTTTTCAAAAATGATGCTGATCGACTCTTGGAACAAGTTCTCTGTGCTGATATTTTGTCTGTTATCATGAATGATCTCTATAAATCTGGCACTTCTATGCTTGTGGATGATCTCTGTGTTGATAATAATTTGTTGAACGTGGAATTAGCGACACTTAAACATGAGAATGAAACACTGAGAAAAAAGAATGATGATGTGACAAAACAGTTTTCAAAAGAAATTTGTCAACTCAATCAACGGCTTGAATGGTGTCAAGCTCAGAGTCTTAAAATGGAATTGAAACTTCAAAGTCAAAACATTTCTAACTCTTGTCAGCTTTGCAAAACCAATGAGTCTTTCAAAAGTTTGTGTTTCAAATACGAGAATGAAATTGCGGAGTTAAAAATTGAAAACGCCGAATGGCAACAAAACCGTGATGACATCAAATACTGCAATGGTTTACTTGAGTCTGAAATACAGGATAAAAATCACATCATCATTGATTTAAAAGAGAAAATTAAGCTCCTTCAAAAAGGAAAAATGGTAGACACCACAGTGATAGCACCAGGATTGTATAAAGTAGACAAAACAACTAAAGGAAATGTTGTTCAAACCACTAATGTTGATACCTCCACTTCTACAGGACTAGTCTCCACTAATAGCGTTAGCAGACCCAAGCGTAACAGTAAAAGGAAGCATAGGCTCTGGCAACGTAAAAGAGGATCACTAGAAGCTCAAGAAGTAGAAGACCAACTTAGGAATTTGAATAAAACTCATGTTGCATCAGATTTAGATTCTAGTCTGGCAAATTGTAATCCAAATCTAAATGTAACGAATGATGAACCTTTGAATGTTTTGCATATTAATGCATCTTGTGTGTTTTGTCGTAAAAGTGTATCATGTGGTGATCATACTAAATGTATTGCTTACTCTCTACTCAATCGTCATAAGAAACGTAGGACAAGCATTCCTCTTAGGCCCACTACTGCCTCTAAGTCTATCTTAGGAAAGCCGCCTTCTATAGTTTCTAAGGACGATATTGTCACCATAAGTACAGAGAACAAGTCTATGAATCAGCCAAACACTAGTGACTTCACAATTAAGAAAGCACGTACTAGTTGGAATTGGCAGCGCTGGTTACAACACAAACCTGATTTTAAATGGATTCCTAAATTATTGAATACTTGTGCTTCTAACCAATTGGAACCCGCAGTTTCTTTGGGTTCCACCCTTACTTCTGTTCCATCCGTGTCCTCTTCTTGTGATGCAGGTGGTACAGATTGTTCTCTGGATTGTTGATAGCGGATGCACCCGACATATGACAGGCAATCTCAAACTGTTGAAAAACTTTGTCTCAAAGTTCATTGGCACTGTCAGATTCGGGAATGACCATTACGCTTTGATAATGGGTTATGGTGACTATATAAGTGGAAACATCGAAATCAGCAGTGTTTACTATGTGGAAGGACTTGGTCACAACCTTTTCTCCGTTGGTCAATTCTGTGATGGGGATCTAGAAGTAGCATTTCGTGAGAAAACTTGCTTTGTTCGTGACTTACAAGGAAACGACCTCATGTCTGGCTCCCGTGGCTCCAATCTTTACACAATATCAATGTCAGATATGATTGCAACATCTCCGATATGTCTTCTCTCCAAAGCAGAATCAACTAAATCTTGGTTATGGCACAAACGTCTTTCACACTTGAATTTCAAAACTATGACTGACCTTGCTCGTTATAAACTTGTTGAGGGATTTCCAAGATTCCACTTTACCAAAGATCACTTATGTCCAGCCTGTGAACAAGGAAAAAGTACTCGTGCTCATTTTCCTAATAAACCTGAGCACAGTACGAATCATGTTCTGCAACTGCTACATATGGATTTGTGTGGACCGATGCGTGTTCAAAGTATCAACGATAACGCTACATACTAGTAATTGTGGATGACTTCTCCAGATGGACTTGGGTTTATTTCTTACGAAGTAAAGATCAGGCCCCTTCGATGATCATCACCTTTCTCACCAAAATTCAAGTTCAGCTTCGAAACACAGTACGAATCGTCAGAACTGACAATGGAACTGAATTTAAGAACCAAACACTTCGGTCTTATTATGAGAAAGTGGGAATTGAACACCAAACATCTATTCCTAGAAGCCCAGAATAGAATGGAGTTGTTGAAAGATGCAACAGGACGTTAGTGGAAGCTGCTAGAACTATGTTGATTAATGCTTAATTACCAGATTACTTGTGGGCAGAAGCTGTTTCAACTGCATGCTATACTCAAAACCGTTGTATGATCACAAAACGTCATCGCAAAACACCATATCAAATTGTTCACAAAAGGAAACCGAACATCGATTACTTTCATGTTTTTGGAGCACTCTGTTATCCGAAAAATGATCGTGATGATTTAGGTAAACTTAAAGCAAAGGCTGACATTGGAGTGTTCGTTGGATATTGTGAAAATTCTAAAGGTTTTCGGATTTGGAATCGTCGTACTAGAGAAATTCAAGAAACCATTCACGCTAATTTTGATGAACTCACCCAAATGGCTTCTGAGCAACACAGCTTAGGACCCGAATTTAACCGTCTTAACTCTCCGGCATCTTCAGCTGAACCTTTGCCTCTTAACCGCAAAGAATTAGAAACCTTGTTTGCTCCACTATTTGATGACACAATTGAATACCGTCCTACTGAGGTCTCACCAAATTCCGCTGCTCAACCTGATAACATTCAAGTACCAGACTCACCTCAACAAACTACCACAAGTGTTGAGAGAGACGGTCCTCCAATTGTATCACCATCTACAGCAGAACAAACTGGTTCTAACTCCCACCATACAGCTGAAGATCCAACACCACTATCAGTTCCACAATCCGCAGAGCATGATCCTGATGCGTTCTTTAATCCGTTTGCACCAGCTACTACAGTTCCTGATATAGCTGAGTCGTCAACACGCAACTTGGATCCTGCCAACATGCGAGATACATATCAACTACACCCTTCAACACACAAATGGACCCGTGACCATCCACTAGTTCATATTATTGGCCATCCAGATGCACCTGTTATGACAAGACAACGACTTCACACAGATGGAGAAACTTGCATCTACGCACTCACAGTTTGTCATGAAGAACCCAAGAACATTAAAGATGCAATGACTTATGAAAACTGGATTGAATCTATGCAAGAGGAATTTCAGCAATTCATAAGATTAGAAGTCTGGGAATTAGTTGAAAGACCTGGCGGAGTCTTTGTCATCGGGTTAAAATGGATATAGAAGAATAAGCTTGATGCTGAAGGAACTGTCATACGCAACAAATCACGTCTGGTAGCGAAAGGATACTCTCAACTTGAAGGTCTAGACTTTGCTGAATCCTTTGCACCAGTGGCAAGACATGAAGCTGTTCGGATCTTTTTGGCTTATGCTGCACATAGGAATATGGTGGTTTACCAAATGGACGTGAAAACAGCATTTCTGAATGGAGAACTCCGTGAAGAAGTTTATGCCAGCCAACCTGAAGGCTTCGTTGATCCTGAGTGTCCTAATCACGTCTACCGACTCAAAAAGGCTCTCTACGGACTCAAGCAGCCCCACGGGCGTGGTATGACAAACTGTCCACTTTCTTACTGGCCAATAAATTTTCTAAAGGATCGGTGGATCCCACACTATATACAAAAACCTACGGGGAGGACTTACTTGTTGTTCAAATATATGTCGACGACATCATTTTTGCCTCAACAAAAAGAAGTTACTCTAATGATTTTGCAAAATTAATGAAAGATAATTTTGAAATGTCCATGATGGGTGAACTTTCGTTCTTTTTAGGACTACAAGTTCATCAATCAGCCCGTGGAATTTTTGTAAATCAATCAAAATATGCTCTTGAAATTTTAAAGAAATATGGAATGATGTCTTGTGATACTTATAATACACCAATGGGCTATACCATAAAACTAGATGCTGATTTACATGGGACTCCAGTTGACCCTACCAAATACCGATGTATGATTGGGTCCCTCATGTATCTCACAGCTAGTAGACCTGATATAGTTTTTGCTGTCTACATGTGCTCCCGCTATCAGTCCAGACCAACTGAAAAACACCTCAGTGAGGTCAAAAGAATCCTTCGATACATAAAGGGAACCATTAATTTGGGGATCTGGTATCCGAAGGATTCTGGCTTTGAACTAATTGCGTTTTCAGATGCTGACCATGCAGGATGCTTAGACACACGCAAAAGTACATCTGGTGGATTACAATTTCTTGGAGACAAACTTGTGTCATGGCAATCTAAGAAGTAGGACTGCACTTCACTGTCATCTACAGAATCTGAATACGTAGCGATGTCTGCTTGTTGTGCTCAAGTCATCTGGATGAGATCACAACTTAAGGACTATGGCTACCTATTCAACAAGATTCCCATCTACTGTGATTCAAAGAGTGCAATTGCTATCTCCTGCAACACTGTCCATCATTGCAAATCCAGACACATTGATCTCCGATATCACTTCATCAAAGAGCATGTGGAAAAGGGTACAGTTGAGCTTTATTTTGTTGGAACTGAGTACCAATTGGCGGACTTACTTACCAAATCCTTGGCACCATCCAGGTTTGCTAGTTTAGTTCACCAAATTGGTATGCGATGTTTGACTCCAGAGGATCTGGAAAAGTTTTTAAAACACAATTGATCGTCAAACATCAAAACTATCTTTGTAAATATTTTTTTTCAAAAACAAAATACAAAAAATATAAAACAAATAAAAAACTCAAAAATATTTTGGTCATTTTATCTTAAAAAAAAAAAAAAAAAATGCAAGTATAAACCACTTTTTCAACACTATTTTTTTCTAAAATATCTTCAATCATTTAAAATTAGTGTTGAGGGGGAGGAAAAGTAATGTTTTTTTTTCTAATTTCTAAAAATTATTTTACCTTTTATACTTGCATTTTACCAAAAAACATTTACGTTTTATCAACAAAGTTGATTCAAAAGGATTTCGGGTTACTCTCCTTGATCAAAACCAATTAATTTTACCATGTTCTAAGGTCGAGGGGGAGTACGACAAGTTGTTCTTATCAAATTCTTGGTGTTAATATACGAATACTATTTGTGATAATGTGGTTAGGCTTTGGTTTAAATGTTTTGTTAGGTTAAGGGACTAATATTGTCAACTTACTAAACTTGCATTAACCCTAGGTCAAAACTACTTTTGACCAACAGTAACTACACTTTTTTTTCACCAAACACATTTAATACAACAACCATTTGATCAAACGGCCACAAATCATCGTGCTAATCCAAGAATTTTTCATCTAATCTGAAAAAGGTAACATGTTTTGATCATAATTCTAAACAAAGGTTTTTAATTTTATAACAATCCAACGGCTCAATCAATCACAATTGATTAATTTGCTTTTTGAGTTATGCGTAGAATTCAAACCCAGAAAGAAGTGATGTTTTGATTGAATTTGTTGATGGGATTTTGTAGGATCGTGATTTTGATTGATTATTGTGATTCGGGAGGTCTTGGATTATGAAAGAATAAAAGCTCCATGGTTAGAGAGAGAGAGTAGAGAGAGAAGGGAAAACTATGTGTTTTATTGATAAGGAAAAGTGAAAATACAAACAAAGTTCTCACCCCTCCATGGAAGTATGGAGGGGTATATAAAGCCTAACACAAGTTAAACTATTGCAATATTACATAACTAGTCCATGTGTTTTGGCTTAACAAGATAACTATTGTAATCCCATAAATGTCGTTCCATTTACGTGTTGGGATTATAAACTTTGATCCCAACAATCTTCCCCCAATGGGGCGACATAAGGGATTACTTACAACATTTCCTACAAGGACAAATAAAAATAAAGAAAGGTCTTCATAAGCTCTTCAAATTGCTGAGGATGGTGACAGTTGACGCTCTTTGTCTACATCTTGTACCTCGGCTTGAAAACTTTTTCTTCACTTGTAGGAAAATGATGTAATATGCATGAAATGGATTAACTTCCCCCCAATTCATGCTGCATGTCTTTAGCAGCTTCTTCGTACACTTCTTTTTGGCGAAGTTTCTGAATCAGCTTCCCCCCAAACTGACAACCGTCTTCAGCAGATTCGAAACTTTGATGTAGTCCACATGTCTTCTAACTATTGAAGTGTTGAGTACGCAGCGGAATTTGTAGATGACACCGTAAACCACACCAAGCAAATCTGACTAGTTACTTAATCACGGTTATGCTCAATGCGGAAGCTCCGTTCGGGGGTAACATGCAAGAAATCAGCAAGATCTTCTCACTTAAGTAGGCTACTTCACACTTCACACCCCGCGAGAGTTGAAATGATTACACCAAAATCACAAAACTGAACCACTGATCATCACTGCGGACGTCTCTCCGGTAGTAATAAAATTGTAAGCTCGATCACGTGAGTCTATTATGCATCCATGATGTGCACATTTCTTCCCCCTAATTGCAGATCCTCGTGGAAAATGAGTGTTTTCGCAAAGAAGTCAAGAAAAGTCAAAGAAGCAAAAGAACACCCACTCTCTCTTCCCCCACGATGTCTTCGCGGAATCGGAAGCATACACACTATGTTTACGATGGAAACGGAGGCAGCGTAACCCCATATGTCCAATCAACCGATTTTGTGTGGAGTATCGTAAATAGCCCGTAAGAATCAACTGCTGATAAACAACTCTACTCATTAATACTCCTCTCAACTAACTCTTTACTGACCCCATTATCATTCTGTAGGCTTTTTGTAGTGACTACTGATGGAGAAAACCCAATATGATGAACTTGAGACTGAAGTAAAATAACCCAAACTTGTGACTTAAACTTGCACTATTGTCTGACTAAGAACCAATACTGAGAATTTCAATAAAGGTAGAATCATATACCCATCCAACCATCCTTAATTGTATATGAACTTCTCTCGAATTATCCACATCTTTTGGTGACACTTGAGCACTACAACGTAACTCCTTTAAAGTGATAGCTATACTCTGTGAGCACAACAACGTAACTCCTTACATCAGGTATAACTAGACAACTCAAGTCTTGGTCATTTGTACGGATAAAAGCTCGAACAAGGATCTCGAAGAATCATGCATCCAACCAACCCCGATATCTTTGAAATACTAAGTACACGCGCCCGTGATATCCCACTTCAACCTCAAATAAATAATAAAGAATTAACCCCGTAGTCACATCTTGCGGTTAAATGCTCAATTCTAGCCTTTTGACGGTTTAATGAATTTAATAATGGTTCCCGATCTTGTCAAAATTGTATCTTCCCGTGAAAAATTATAATACCAAAATACCATACTTGATACCAAATGTTATTCCAAAATGCACTCAATGTATTAAAAATACATTTGATATTAACTATTTAGTCCAATTTGATATAGCAATCCAGGGGAAAAAATCGAATAAAGTCCAACATAGCACAAAAGAAATGATGTAAACATTAAGCCCAATTATGCATTACGTTTAAGCAGAAATAATAAACAGTTCAATCCTTAAGCATTTCAGTCCGATTAGTGAAGTACCCGGGCCCAAAACAAAGTTATTACTCGGCCTAACTTTATCCGATTCATTATACACATACATCATAACCCGATACAAACTTATCAGTCATAACCACACACCTCATGTTTTAACCTAAACCTATTCTCACTTCAAATTTTATCCGCCTACATCTTATTCTTACCTCAAACTCTCCCAATTATTTCATCTCAATAATCATCACCAAAATTAAATCTCATCATCATCTACATCATAAATCGAGCACTATCAATTAAACATCAACCTCAACCGGACCTATGTCTACTGCTGCTGCACAAAAACTGAATCAAGAGGCATCATAAATGGCGTCAAGATCTATTGAAGGGTCACGGTAGGTTGAATGTTTTTGTTCAGTTGTAAACGAATAAAAAGAAGGATGTGACAAACTTGTTAAAATCCTTTCTTTTGATGTTCGAATATTCACTTGAAGTTTAAAGCTTCAATATAGATCGATGATGTTGTTGTGTGAGGGTGGGAATAGGATAGAGTTAGATTAGTTTTTGTAGTTGGTTTAGGCTTTGATTTGTGGATGAGCTGTGGTATACCAATTCGTTTTTATGTTAATGTTTTGGTTTAACTTGGACTGATGATGTGTAAGACTGAGGTCAAATTTGATTTATGGTATTTGGTTAAGGTAAAACTGGTCTTACTTCATCTTCATTCCTTTTTCATTTCGATACTTTACGCGTAAACTTTATGCGTAAACTTGTAGAAAAAACTTACGCGTAGAAATCTAACGCGTAGACATTTTACGCGTAAAATTGGTCTTTTGCGTAACCCATAAACTTTTGCGTAAATAATACGCGTAAGAAAAGGGTTTTGTGCCTTAGATGAGCCTTACGCATAACTTGTCCAAGTTATGCGTAGAAAATTGAAGATTCGCGTAGAAAAAGGGTTTTCTGCATAAACTTGAGCGTAAACAGATTTCCGGCGTACTTTTCCGATCAGATTCCGGCCAAAAATTCTTACCCGTTTTGAGACAGTGATATTAGCTTCTTTTTGACCAGTTTAAGATGTGTTTCTGACCCATATTCAGACCATGTATTAGCCATTCATTAGACCACTGTTTGCTTTCATTTAGACCACAAAGTTTAAACGAGATATGGTACAAAAAATGTCATAAAGAAGAAGGCAAGTAGTACAAAAAATGCAAAGTAGGAGCAAATTTGCACAGCTGGAAATGAAAGTTTAAAGCTTTATGACCATTTGACACCAAAACAATACACGTATAATCTGTTAAACAAAATAATATGTGAAATAGTAACTCGTGGTTATAACAGATAAAAAGTGGTGTTTTTGACAAGATAATACCACAAAAAATCAACCAAAAAGTGACATCATGGCTCTTGATACCACTTGTTAGGTCACACTTTATGTAAACACAAGTATAAGAATGATAGAAATAAGATGAGAAGGAGAGATGGTTGATTAAGACAATAAGAGAAAGAGAAATGGAAGAGTTTGCTTAGAATAATGAATTAACCAACAAGTTTACAAATGACCTAAGGCTTCTATATATAGGGAAGGAGCTAGGGCAACACTCCCTCTCCTTCCTTTCATCATTTCGTGGGCTTTGAGGCCCATGGGTTACATACCTTAAGCCTAGTAAACTTAATACATTTAGTAAGTGAAAGTAAATAATAGTTAAGCAACCTAACATTATTACAAATGACCGAGACTTCATAAAATAGTGAAAACTATGATCCCAACAATCTCCCCCTAAGGGTCGGTCATCAAGGTTGCTTGACGTCTTCGTCTTGATCTTTGACTTTCAAAGCTCTAGACGTCTTCTAAATCATTCATCGTTCTTTGTTCTTAGTTGATGTAGTTGTGATCATCTTATTACAAAATGTAATGACCGAGACTTGACTAAATATAAAAGTATGATCCCAACAATCTCCCCCTAAGGGTCGGTCATCACGGTTTCTTGACGTCTTCATCTTAATCTTTGACTTTCAAGGCTTTAGACGTCTTCAAAATCGTTCATTGTTCTTTGATCATTGTTTGATGAGGTAGTGATCATCTTATGAAGTTATCTGCCATGTGTCACTTCTGCGTCTGTGGTGGTCGTCGTCCATTCCAACATGCTCATACACCTTTGAACTTAGACATTCACATGCACGGAGTTCCCTTTCATTCACATAGATCTTTAGTCCTTAAACTTTGTAGATTCTTCTTTTTGGCGTAGAATCTAACTTTGAACATTGTGTTGCTTCGATCTCAGAGGGAGCTTTTGTTGACTTCAAGATGTTTGTATGAGCATGCGGAATCAATCTCCATGGAGATGATATGTCCCTGCAGTTAAACAGTTAGCAATAAAATATCCGGTACTTACAGATAAGGAATTAGAGTTCGTCAACAGCATAGTGTGAAGACTCCTTCTAATCCTTATCAAGGCCGTTCCCATGTCAGATACTCCCGAAGGAGCTTACAAGACCTACTAAGTAGCTCAATGACTGGGTGAGTCGCTGGGGATCACTCTATGACTGTAGACCGCTATGGAACCACCGCAAACACTAAGCGTAACCCTTGTGGGGTTACCGAAGTGAAATGCTGTCAGGGCTGTTAGATGTTGACCCTGGCAGGAGTTTCCGTTCAATCATTGAGAAATACATATGTAATCCTCTCATAAACGTTCTTGGCAGACTGCTAAGATCTGCGAAGGACTCGATAATTTACAGCTGGTGCCCATTGATGTAGAACACCAGTTGTAGAAATACTAAGTGTTCCTAAGAGATCTTTGAAGTATCTCGTAGCTCTAGACTCGAAAAGTGCACACATAGGTTTCCTATGCGGAGACTAGGGAGGGGTCTCCTGCTTCAATATCAACCATCTCTAAGAGATAAGCGATAGATTACATCGGTTCCCCGTGAGAATGAAACAAGTTCTTTTAAGAGAACTTGAGTGGTTAAGAAGGTTTAGTGCATTGCGTCACTGGGTCCATGACGAATTTATCTTCAATACCGGTGTCGCCTTAGCAACAACCAGTAGCATATGAATTGAACCCGGTGTCTGCCCTAAGGTTGAACATATGGAGGGCTATTTCTTTTCACCCTTTTCTTTACTTTTCTTTTTAATTCTTCAACTCCTTCTTTCCCTTTCATTCTTTTCTCCTTTTATCATATCATACCTAAGGACTTCTAATTCTAACTATTGGTGATGTCCTTGGGTAGATCCCTTCGGGTCTGGCGGATCATAGGACTGAATTTCCTATCTTAATCACCTTATAACTCCATGATTATCCGACAATAGCCAAGAAACCTTTGATTGAAAATCTCTCAAAGTGTTTGTGACTATCAAACATTTTGTTTAACACTTTGAGATTTTTGTGTTTACTTATGAAGGGCCCCCCCTTCACATGTGCTCATAAGTGTTTAAATAAATTTGCACATGCGGGAGGAACAAGCACTTTTTGAATTGATCCACTTTCAGTGAACCTGACCGATTCGAGACACGCTTGCATCACTAGTTAGACTAGCTTGAAGTTATTACCCGGCCTGGTCAAATCCACAGAAAGTTTCTCGAAACTGTACATTTCTACTAAGACAAATCCTTTTCGAGACACGCTTACGTGGCTAGTTAAAGAGTTCTATTGTCAGCTTTTAGGTGACAACTAGCTCTAGTAACTAACTTGATGTTATTACCCGTCGAGGATAGGTCTTTTCGAGATTACTAACTTTTTATGTTTCGTCAATTCTTGGGTGAATCTGAGTCTAGCTCGCATGAGATTTGACTTTAAGCAACATTTAACTTTCATATTTTAATCACTTTCACTTTTCTCCCCCTCAAAAATAGCATATAAGATGTTGTTTTTGAGAAACATTTGATTAAAATATGCTTTTTGAGTCTTATGGGGAGAAATCAACAAGAACTTTTGATTTTGAGAACGATGAGTTTTTCTAGTGCTCCCCCTCAACAAGTGAATACTCATTGAGGTGAAATACTTGTCTTTTGAGCAGAATTATGAAAATCAGAAAATGTTTGATTAATTCTACTCAAAAGTAAGAAGCCTTCGCTCCTTATATAAGGATTGAGGCACTGAAGCGTACCTCAGGGTCCTTTCATTACAAGCACGGGTTGTACACTGTTATGCGTACACAAACCATAAAAAAACATGATTTTGACAAAGCATTTCGATTTCAAAATACTCCCCCTCAAAACGAGCATTTGTTTTGACATTTTTTAAACTGTGGATCGAATTGGGGAGTAAAGATTTGAAAAAATCTTGAGCAAAATTTTGAAAAGTTTTGAAAAACCTTTTGAAAAAATTTTGAATAAATTTTGCTCAAGATTAAGAGAGGTTAAGATAAGCTTTGCATGAGAACTTCTTGTTTTCAAGGAAAAGTGCACGTTTTGATTATTAGAAATGGTTTAGCAAGGCACTTTCCTTTCTTTGAAAACCAAATTGTACACTGAAATGAGTGCACAAGTCGTTGTATTAATACAAAATTAGTTTTTCTTTAAACAAAATACTCCCCCTCAAATAATGAATGTTATTCGAGAGAAAGTCTTCTTGAGCAGAATTTTGAATCGTATTATAAAATACTTTTTGAAAATTCGTGAGACGACTCTGCTCAAGGTTTTAGAAAACACAATCAAGTATTATACAACAAAGAATGCTTGAAATTCAAAACTCTTTTACTGTTGAAAAGTTGTTTGAGACCCGGAGTCTCTCTTTTGAGTTTTAAAATCTGAAGAAGAAGATTTCCATCTAAAGTTGAACCTCATGGGTTTTTATTGAAGATTTGTTTCTGTGATGAATGGAAAACTTCCGGTATTAGGGATGCCCAAATCAGAGTCATTCTTTTATCGTAGCCAAAGCATTTCAGATTTTCAAAAAATTTGAAAAGTTTAGAACAACTTTGCTTTGGTCTTCACATTTGCTTTACCGGAGTAAAACGAGAGTGTAGAGTTTGGAAAAAATTTGTTTCACACCATTTTGAATCCTTTTCCAAATTTAGCCTTTTGATGCATTTAGCCCTTTTTCCTTAAAATATGTTCCATAAGAAACATTTTGACAATTGTTTGAAGTTTTGACTTTCAATGGGATGACATGTACTTGCACACAGAGGAAATGCATCAGGCACAAACAAGTATGCGGATGAATAAAAAAAAACTCATTCTAAATCTTCCTAAGTGCTCAGAATTCTCAGATTAACACACAAGATCACAGATTAATTCACTCTATCACTCGAGATTTTCCAATTATGAAAATGGTTAGGGGTTATGATTAGAGACTTAGCACGCATGTTAGCATCAAAATGCAAGAATATTGTACAAACAAACGTCCTAGTAGCAGCAAAGACAACTATATCTTTAACCCTAAATCACATGATTTCAAACCTATGTTGTTTCTAATCGTGTAAACACACCAATCGAGCATTCTTTAGTGTTCTCTAAAGTTATATGAAATAATTAAATAGACTGAACACATAAGAAAAGAAAGAAACGCCCCGATCGATAATTACATGAACCCTAGTTTCTGATTATGCCTTTTTGACCGTTGAAAACATTTGAAACATTTAGGGAATGATAAGACAACAATAATGAAGAAATTATAAACTCACAATCGAAAAGAAACGAGGATAAAAAATCGTTAGTCTGATTCTTTGAGGTTTTTTTTTTTTTTTTTTTTTTTTTTTTTTTTTTTTTTTTTTTTTTTTTTTTTAATTACGTGTGAAACTTTTGAGAACATTTGAGAAAATATTGATTAGAGCCTGTTTTGTTTTCCATGCAAGGTCCTTTTACCTGAGTTTAAGACTTTTGTGAACTTTACTCATTAAAGGTTAACTACTTTTCCATTTGAAGTCTCAACATGGTTAAATTGGAATCCTTGCCGAAAAATTTCTTTTCTCCCCCTCGAATTAGCATTTATTTTGTGAAACATTTTTGCACATTTTAATTCAAGAGATCATAGAACCTTTAGAAAAATGAGTTTTTAATCCGAATGATGAAGAAACATTTTATCCTTGAAGGATAATGATTAGGTGTGCAAACTTCATGATTTTGTGAAAAAATTTTCTCCACCTCAAAACATGTTCCATTTAGACAATGTGAAGCAAAATTTGTTATAATGGAGGAACATAGTTTTGAAGATTAGAAGTTTGTACACAAAGAAAGAAGTTTTTTTTTTTTTTTTTTTTTTTTTTTTTTTTTTTTTTTTTTTTTTTTAAATAAAATAAAAGTTATTATACAAAGATAGTAAAATTGTTGATGTTTGACACTTTACTTTTGTTTTAAAACTTTTGTAAATCAAATGGTGCCAAACATCGCAAACCAATTTGGTGAACTAAACTTGTAAACCTTGATGGAGCTAAGGGTTTTGTAAGTAAGTCCGCTAATTGGTACTCAGTACCCACAAAATATAATTCAACTGTACCCTTCTCGACATGCTCTTTGATGAAATGGTATCGGAGATCAATGTGTTTGGATTTGCAATGATGAACTGTGTTGCAGGAGATTGCAGTGGCACTTTTAGAATCGCAGTAAATCGGAATCTTGTTGAATAAGTAGCCATAGTCTTTAAGTTGTGATCTCATCCAAATGACTTGAGCACAACAAGCAGACATAGCTATGTACTCAGATTCTGTAGATGACAGTGATGTGCTGTCCTACTTCCTAAGGCACAAGTTTATCTCCAAGAAACTGTAGGCCACCTGATGTACTTTTAAGCAAGTCTAAGCATCCTGCATGGTCAGCGCTGAAAAAGCTATTAGTTCAAAACCAGAATCCTTCGGATACTAGATCCCCAAGTGGATGGTTGTCTTTATGTATCGAAGGATTCTTTTTGCCTCATTGAGGTGTTTTTTTCAGTTGGATTAGCCTGATAGCAAGAACACATAAACACAACAAATACAATATCAGGTCTACTGGATGTGAGATACATGAGGGACCCAATAATACTGCGGTATTTGGTAGGGTCAACTGGAGTCCCATGTAAATCAGCATCTAGTTTAGTAGAGCTGGCCATCGGTGTATTCATAGTAACACTACTTTGCATACCATGTTTCTTTAAAATCTCAAGATCATATTTGGACTAATTTAGAAAAATTCCACGGGGTGATTGATGAACTTGTAGTCCTTGAAAGAGCGTAAGTTCACCCATCATGGACAAACTCGAACAATTAATAAGTCCATCCCTTGGGTTTTTGTAAACAGTGTTGGATCTACCGAGCCTAGAGTAAAATCATTAGCCAACAGGAATTTAGAAAGTTTTTCATACCACGCCCTGGGGGATTGCTTAAGACCGTAGAGAGACTTCTTAAGCTTGTAGACATGATTGGGACGTTCAGGATCAACGAAACCTACAAGTTGACTGACATAAACCACTTCTCGGAGTTGACCGTTCAGAAAAGCCGTTTTCACGTCCATTTGTTAAACAATCATATTCCGATGAGCAGCAAATGCTAAGAACATCCGTACAGCTTCAAGTCTAGCCACATGAGCAAATGATTCTTCAAAATCGATACCTTCTTCTTGAGAAGAACCTTTTGCTACCAAGCGTGATTTGTTGCGTATGACTGTGCCTTCTGCATCCAGTTTGTTTTTCCAGATCCATTTTAAACCAATGACAATGATGCCTTCAGGTTTTTCAACCAATTCCCATACTTCTAATCTTTGAAAGGTTTCGAGTTCTACTTGCATAGACTCAATCCAGTTTTCATAAGTCATTGCTTCTTTGACGTTTTTAGGTACGGTTTCACGAACTGTGAGTGCATAAATGCAAGTTTCACCATCTGTGTGAAGGCGTTGTCTTGTCATGATAGGTGCATCTGGATAGCCAATAATTTGTACTAAGGGGTGATCTCTAGTCCATTTGTGTGTTGAGGGATGAAGTTGATAAGAATCTCGCAAGTGAGCAGGACCCAAATTGAGTGAAGATGACTCAGCAATGTCGGGGATAGGTTGAGCATTTGCAAATGGGTTAATGAATTGATCTGGATCATGCTCTGCGGGTTGTGGAACTGATAAAGGTATGGAATCTCCAGCTGATTGTCGTGAGTTGGACCCGGTTTGTTCGGTTGTTGTAGGTGATATGACTGGAGGACTGTCTCTTCCAACAGAAGTTGTTGTTTGTTGAGGTGTATCAGGTACTTGATGTTGATCAAGATTTGCAGCGGAATTTGGTGTGGCCTCAGGTGGACGGTTAGCAGGCGTATCATCAAACAATGGAGCAAACAAGGTTTCCACTTCGTTACGAGAAAGTGACAATGGTTCAGCCGAAGATACCGGAAAATTAAGACAGTTGGATGCGGGTCCTAAGCTGTTGTGCTCAGAAGCCATTGCTGAAGTGCTTTAAACGGTTGATTACGGGTCCTAAGCTGTTGTGCTCTGATACCACTTGTAGGATCGTGATTTTGATTGATTATTGTGATTCGGGAGGTCTTTGATTATGAAAGAATAAAAGCTCCATGGTTAGAGAGAGAGAGTAGAGAGAGAAGGGAAAACTATGTGTTTTATTGATAAGGAAAAGTGAAAATACAAACAAAGTTCTCACCCCTCCATGGAAGTATGGAGGGGTATATAAAGCCTAACACAAGTTAAACTATTGCAATATTACATAACTAGTCCATGTGTTTTGGCTTAACAAGATAACTATTGTAATCCCATAAATGTCGTTCCATTTACGTGTTGGGATTATAAACTTTGATCCCAACAGATTTGTTCATATGATGCTATTAAACATGTTTGTGAACTCCAATCTCACCCAGAATCATCAATTGAGTGATTTGAGTGATTTGGATAATTAGGGTTCATAGGTATAGATTAGGGATTCTTGATTTTGAATGTTTTGATTGTGATTAATGATAGGGATAGTGTGTATTAGTGATAAGGATCATATCCCAGAAGATTAATTGCATCACAAAAGTGTTTGAATCATTAATCTTTGATCTAGGGTTCGTATGTCACTAGCAGATTCAATCTTAAGATTTTGTGGATAATTTGTGTTGATATTTGAAATATATGTTCCTTATGATGATAGTATCACTTGCCCCATGTTAATTCCTACCCAAAAACACGTTTGATTAAGGTTGTGATTAGGTGTTCATGCGTGTTTACGCGTTAAGTTGTATTTGGCATGTTTACGCGTTAAAATGTGTAAATTATGTGTGTTGGGTTTATTATTGATCAGTGGTAATGTTTGTACACTTTCAGGAAACTAACAACTCGAATTTCAAAGGTGAATTTCTGGAAAAAGGCGTCTTTACGCGTTAAATGTTCATCCTACGCGTAAGATTGAATCTTACGCGTAAGATTCGACACGTGGACAAATTGTGTCTTGGATAAGACATAGTTTACGCATAAATGAAAATCTTACGCAAAAGTTCTGACCTTACGCATAAGTCTAGAACTTACGCGTAAGTCATTACCTACGCATAAGTTACAATTTACGCCTAAGGGTAATCCTACGCGTAACTTCAATTTCTACGCCTAAGACTTATCTTACGCTTAAAATTGATCTTACGCGTAAGATTCACTTAAGTCAGGTTACGCGTAATGACAACCACTTACGCGTAAACTTGTCAAAATCCAAAATTTTCTAAGTGTTGGAAATTTTCCAATGTTTAACTTGTTGTAAATGATAAACTTATGTTGTAACTGAATTGTTTTATGTTTCTAACAAGTAATATAACTCAAGTTTGTCATATATCAAAAGTTTTCACACACACAAACCCCCACTGATCAATATCAAACATGCAAATCTATGTGTACACATGTTAAATGAATGTCTATGCTAACATCATCAACAATTGCCATGTTTGTGTGTTTATGATCTATTCAGATGGCAGAACACAATGACATCCCATACGGACCCGAACCTGAACCCATACGTGCATGGGAAGACACCTTTCCTGAGAACTACTCCAGAAAGATAGGAAAGAACAACCTGAGAGTCAAATTCAACAAACTTACATGCAATGAGTCTTCTTGCCTAGTTGCAGTTGATGCTCTCATCTATCACCCGTGCAAAGTTCTACTCACCAAATCTGCTGCAGAGGCATGCTTCTACATACATCAGTTTTGGCACACAATCCACTTGGACCTCCTTGAAGAATCCTTTACTTGTATGCTTCACATGAGACAAGTCACGGTCGACCAGGATCTTCTCCGTAGTGCTCTTGGACTTCCCAAACTTGAACCCAATGAAGAATATGACCAAGTTCCCAGTGAAGAAGAATTGATTGAATGGCTGAGAGATATTGGGTATGATGAGTCTGAAGGGGTCATTACTAGGCACTCTAAGGTCAATATCAGGTTTCTTCCACAGCCTTGGAGAACTCTCTACATCATCATTGCCAAGTCACTATCTGGCAGAGATACAGGCCATGAACACCCTAAGCTACAACATCTCAAGTTGTTCCGGGCTATTGCTAATGTCAAGAATGTTGATTATGCCAGCATCATCTGGGAAGACATTGTGTGGCATATACAACACAAGACGACCAATATTCCATTCGTCCGTTTCACCAAGCTTCTTATTGCAAGCTTCCTCCATGAATATGATGACATTCCTCAAAGATTGAATGATGAGTTTCAGCAAACATACAAGAATGAGGACACACTTAAGGTCATCAAGAGAATGGATACAAGTACAAGGAAACAGGGAAAGAAACTTCCAGATAGCCTCTTAACTGACAAAGTCAAGGCTTGCAATAACTACAAGTACTACCTACAAGCCCTTGAAGCTGATAAAGTTGGGTTCCTGGACGAAGCTGCTCTACCTTCATACATGCAGAAGAAAGGAAAGAAAGGTAGCAAATCTGGCAGCTCAGAAAGTTCTACCAAGTCCAAACCTAAGAAAAAGGGATCATCTAAGATCAGAATTCCTGCAAAGAAGCCAACTGCTGAACCTGGGTGGTTTCCCTCACCACAATCTTCTCCCAAGAAATCTGACTCCGAACGAACTGAATCTGATGAAGGTCCTCAGTATAGGGAAGCATTTGCCAAAATTGAGGAAGATGAGAATGTGGAAGACATCGATTGGGATAAAGACATCGATGAATTTGCTGATAATGTCGTTTATCCCTCATACCTCAATCAAAGACCATTCACAGAGGCTCAGACACTGCTAGAAGAAGATAGGATTAGAAGGGAAAAGTTGAAGGAACCTGTCACAGCTGCACAAGAACCTGAAGGCCTTTCAGTAGAGGAAGAAAATGAAAGGGCTTGGTCTCCTTCACAGCAGAATCGACACCTTCAATGCTAATCAACCACCACCTCCAGTGTTCTCCCAGACCACCACCGAAGCTGGCACTTCAAGCAACATTCCTGAGTCTACCACTGGGATACATACTGACTTGGTGACATATGACAATCCCTCAGTATCTCCCACCGACTTTGATATGACAATGGGAGAGGATGAAGAAGGAGATCCCATGGATACTGATGCTCCTAGGCTTATGTCTATGGAAGAAATGGAGCATAGAGAAAGGGCTCAGGAAGAGGAACTGAAAAGAAAACAAGAAGCAGAAGAGGCCAGACTGGAAGAGATTGCTCAAGCCAAACTGGAAGAGACAATCAGAATGGAAGAGAGCCGAAAAGCGGAGGAGGCAGCTAAGCTAGCTGAAGAACAACTGAAAAAGGCAGAAGAAGCTAGGCTGGCTGAAGAATTCAGACTTAAAGCTGAGGCTGCCAATCTTGCTGAAGCACAAAGGAAGGCTGATGAAGCAGCCAAATTGGCTGAAGATAAATTAAAGAAAGAAGAAGAAGCCAGGGTTGCTGAAGAGCTAAGATTGAAAGCTGAAGGTGAAAAACTGGCAGAAGAACTTAGGGCGAAAGAAGCAGCAGCTGAACAACCCGAAACAAAGAAAGGTGATGACAAAGACTCCACCACCATCATTGAATCCACACAGTCATCACCTCCTGCATATGAATCTACACGTGACAAATCTATTAAGAAACCGAGCTCCAAAGCCTCTGCTGCATCCAAACTACTCAAGTCTGCTTTCAAAAGAGTGCATGAGAAGAAGAGAAGCAAACTTGAAGATCAGGTTGCTACACTTGCAACCCAGGTTGCTGAACTATCTAAGCTGAACTCGAACGTCAAAGAGCTACAAGATAAAGTTGATATTTTCCTAGCTAAAGACGTTACAGAGAACTTGGAAGCCGCACTAGCAGCTCAAGCACAGGAATACATGGCACAACACTTAGTGGCTGAGCTGAAAGATCTGCTGGCACCTATGAGAGACGAACTCACCAAGTTCGCTAAGCAAGCAGTAAAGAAAGTCATCCGATCAACAACCTTCACTCTTCGAGCCGACAAGTCTACTGCTCCTCTACCAGGACTTTCTCTGGATGATCTGGAAGCTCAACTCTTAGAAAAGCTGGCTAACAAGTTCACCTTGACTCCTGAAGAAGCAAAAGTACTGGAAGCACTTAAAGACAAGATGAACAAAGAGACATGCAGCACAGAGGCAGAAAAGCTGAAGCGTCGAAGAGATGACGAAGACAGGGATCCCAATTCTCAGGCTAAGAAACAAAAACAAGCCGAAGGACCCTCATCTCGAACACCGGTCATTCCTCCTACCTCTACAACCTCCACACACCAACCGAAAGCATCAGGTTCTGCCCCCAAAGAACACGATCACTTTGAATACACCGGTGGTGACGACATTCCTCAAACCGATGAAGTTCCAGAACCATCAACCAAGAAGAAGAAGAAAGAAAGGAAAGGAAAACATCCTCAACCTAAACCGGACACCTCATCTAAAGGAAAGGAACCCAAAAAGCCCAAAACCGTCCTTCAATGGCTCGATAAAGATGAGACTACCGAGTATTCCTGGTTTGAGAAGATGATTAATTCCCAACCACCACTGGAAGATAATCAGGAACCACAAGATGGTCGTACAGTGGAATATGCTCAACTACTTCAGCACAAGTTCAAGATGAAAAAGATGAACAAGAAAGAACTGCGTAGAATTAAGAATGAAGCATTCAATCTTCTCAGAGATCGGTCTGCGAACTCCATCGAGCTTGAATACCATCTGGAAAACATCGCTCGAGCCATGTCAAGCGATATTGACTGGATCAATCCAGAATCATTTGTCGACCCAGTCACTAAGAAGTCAGCACCGTACATCACAGACTGGTCAAAACCACTACCGATGATTGGGAGGCCCAAAGAACCAAAGATCCCATACATGTTCTTCTTCAACACCGACTTGGAATTTCTGAAACTTGGCAGTGCTAATGAGAAGAAGTATGTTACCTCACTTGCCTTTCTCCCTGCTGCTCGATATCTTAACAATGCCATCGAAGAAGAAGCTACAGCATTATTCGTCGACAAACTTGTTGAGTATGACCGAAATGCACTTTACGGTATTCATCACTGGCCAGAAACCAGGGCACAATACTATCGTAGCAGCAGACTGAACCAGAAAATGGGCGAAGTGACAAGTGATCTGAAGATTGTCTCAATTCAGTTCATCTCAACTGTCACTCACTTCGGGTACCCCTTCCTCAATAAAATTACACTGAAAAGGAGTGATGAAAAGGAATACGACATCTCCGAGTCAGACTTTCCACGCCTACTTCTCAACGATATCGAAGACCTGTACCTTCTCAAAGTGCAAGGCAAACTTTGTGGTTTACCCAAAGACATACAACTTGCCTTCATCCAAGCACTCCTCATTTACATCAGGCAAATCGTAATCCGAGAACGTGTCGAAGATCTTCAATTAGGAGTGGAAAGCTACCAGAAGAAGCTCAATCTAACCAAGCCAAACATGTTCGACATCCCCGATCTTCAACATCTGCCTCAGTACACCCTGATCAAACATCCTTTCGGATTCACCTACCGCAGCATTAATGGTCGAAACTGCTTCATGGCTTACACCGAAGTTCAGAAGTTCTGTGATGAAACGTTAAAGTTCGTCATGGACGGCATCAAAAGCAGAGTAGATGACATTGCTTTGGGTAAATCAAAACGGTGGAATACGACAGAGGTTAGGGATGCCCGCAGATTCATATCAAGGATCGAGAACCGCTTAAGACGCCGGGATCAGTTTCGTAGGTTGGAGAGCTATGTGGGAGGCAGACAGAAATTTCCGGTGTTGACATTTCAGAGGCCTGAATGGTAGATTTTGTAAGGGTTTAATTTGATTTGTCATACTTTTACTTCATAATGGCTTGTGCACGCATTTCAGTGCACAACCTGAACTTGTAAAGAAAGGACCCTGAGGTACGCGTCAGTGCCTCAATCCTAATATAAGGAGCGAAGGCTTCTTACTTTTGAGTAGAATTAATCAAACATTTCTGATTTTTCATAATTCTGCTCAAAAGGACAAGTATTTCACCTCAATAAGACCTAATCACTTGTTGAGGGGGAGCACTTGTCAAAAACAAAATACTTTGCTCAATATCAAATGTTCGTGGTGAATCTCCCCGTAAGACTCAAAAGGCATATTTTAATCTTAAAAATTTGTCAAAAACACCATTTTGTATGCTATTTTTGAGGGGGAGAAAATGAAAAAGTGATTAAAACATACGAAGTCAAAGCTTTAAAGTTGTATCATAAGTGAGCTAGACTCAGCATTGACCCAGGAATTGACGAGATAATACAAGTTAGTAATATCGAAAGGACATATCCTCGACGGGTAATAACATCAAGTTAGTTACTAGAGCTAGTTGCCACCTAAAAGCTGACAATGCAACTCTTTAACTAACCACGTAAGTGTGTCTCGAAAAGGATTTGTCTTAGTAGAAACGTACCGTCTCGAGAAACCTTCTGTGGACTTGACCAGGCCGGGTAATAACTTCAAGCTAGTCTAACTAGTGATGTAAGCGTGTCTCGAATCGGTCCTGTTCACAAAAAGTGGATCAATTCAAATAATGTTTGCTCCTCCAGCATGTGCAAATTTATTAAATACTTATGAGCACATGTGCAGGGGGAGCCCTTCAAAAGTGTACTCAAAACTCTCAAAGTGTTAACCAAAATATTTGATTATCACAAACACTTTGAGAGATTTTCAATCAAAAGGTTTCCTGGCTACTGTTGGAGTTATAAGGTGATTAAGATAGGAATATCCGTCCTATGATCCGCCAGAGCCGGAGGGATCTACCCAAGGACATCTCCCATACTTAGAATTAGAAGTCCTTAGGTATGATACGAAAAAAGGAGAAATAAATGAAAGGGAAAGAAGGAGTTGAAGAATTAAAAAGAAAAGCAAAAGTAAAGGGTGAAAAGAAATAGCCCTCCATATGTTCAACCTTAGGGCAGACACCGGGTTCAATACATATGCTACTGGCTGTTGCTAAAGACAACACCGGTATTGAAGAATAAGTCATCATGGACCCAGTGACGCGATGCACTAAACCTTCTTAACCACTCAAGTTCTCTTAAAAGGACTTGTTTCATTCTCACGGGGAACCCGCATAAACTATCGACCTATCTCTTAGAGACGGTTGATATTGAAGCAGGAGACACATCCCCAGTCTCCGTATAGGAAACCTAGGAGTGCACTTATAGAGTCTAGAGCCTTGAGATACATCAAAGATCTCTTAGGAACACTTAGTATTTCTACAACTGGTGTTCTACATCAATGGGCATCAGTTGTAAACTATCGAGTCCTTCGCAGATCTTAGCAATCTGCCGAGAACGTTTATGAGAGGATTACTTAGGTATTTCTCAATGATTGAACGGAAATCCTGCCAGGGTCAACATCAAACAGCCCTGACAGCAGGTCACTTCGGTAACCCCGCAAGGGTTACGCTTAGTGTTTGCGGTGGTTCCATCTCGGTCTACAGTCGTGGAGTGATCCCCAGCGACTCACCCAGTCATTGAGCTAATTAGTAGGTCTAGTAAGCTCCTTCGGGAGTATCTAATATGGGAACGGCCTGGATAAGGATTAGAAGGAGTCTTCACACTATGCTGTTGATGAGCTCTAATTCCTTATCCGTAAGTACCGGTTGTTTTATTGCTAACTGTTTACTCGCAGGTACCTCACCCCATGATGGTAGATTCCAACATGCTCATACATACATCTCAAAGAAAGCTCCCCCAAAGATCCTAGCAACACAAAGTTAAGAGAAAGATTCTACAGCAATAAGCCGAATCTACAAAGTATAATGACAAAGATCTCAATGCATGAAAAAGGAACTTCTTGTACGATAAAGTCTAAAGTCTAAAGATGTATGAGTATGTTGGAATGACAGACAACCACCACAGACGCAGGAGTGACGAACGGCAGACAACTTCATAACTTAATCACTGCATCATCACCAAAGAACAAAGACAAAGAGCAAAGCACTCTCATTATCATTCATTTTGAAGACATCAAAAGTTTTACATGTCACAAGTCGACAACAAAGATGAAGACGTCATGCAACCGTGATGACCGACCCTTAGGGGGAGATTGTTGGGATCATACTTTAGTATTTAGTCAAGTCTCGGTCATTACATTTTGTAATAGGTTGCTTAAGTATTATTTCTTATTATTGTTTTAGTTAATGGGCAACATGTAAAAGCCCATGAGGCCTTCAAGCCCACGAAATGAAAGGATAAGGGAGGAAGGGAGTGTTGCCCTAACTCCTCCCTTATAAATAGAAACCTTATGTTATCATTTCTATTGTTGGTTATTTGATTATCTTAAGGAAACTCTTGCACTTTCATCTTTCATATTGTCTCATAATCAACCAATCTCTTTTCTCATCTTATTTCTTTATAAATCATACTTGTGTTTACTAAATGGTGACCTAACAGTTTCTTGAATTTCTCTTGTACGACGATTCCATATCCGAAAACCTTTGGAATTTTCACAGTATCCAACGAACACTCCAATGTCAGCGTTTGCTTTAAGTTTACCTAAATCATTACGATCATTTTTCGGATAACAAAGTGCTCCAAATACATGAAAGTAATCGATGTTCGGTTTCCTTTTGTGAACAATTTGATATGGTGTTTTGCGATGGCGTTTTGTGATCATGCAATGGTAACTGAACTTGAATTTTTGTGAGAAAGGTGATGATCATTGAAGGAGCCTGATCTTTACTTCGTAAGAAATAAACCCAAGTCCATCTGGAGAAGTCATCTACAATTACTAGTATGTAGCGTTTACCGTTGATACTTTGAACACGCATTGGTCCACACAAATCCATATGAAGCAGTTGCAGAACATGATTCGTACTATGCTCAGGTTTATTAGGAAAATGAGCACGAGTACTTTTTCCTTGTTCACAGGCTGGACATAAGTGATCTTTGGTGAAGCGGAATCTTGGAAATCCGTCAACAAGTTTATAACGAGCAAGGTCAGTCATGGTTTTGAAATTCAAGTGCGAAAGACGTTTGTGCCATAACCAAGATTTAGTCGATTCAGCTTTGGAGAGAAGACATATCGGAGATGTTGCAATCATATCTGACATTGATATTGTATAAAGATTGGAGCCGCGTGACCAGACATTAGATCGTTTCCTTGTAAGTCACGAACAAAGCAAGTTTTCTCACGAAATGCAACTTCTAGATCCCCATCATAGAATTGACCTACAGAGAAAAGGTTGTGTTCAAGGCCTTCCACATAGTAAACACGACTGATTTCAATGTTCCCGCTGATGTAGTCACCATATCCCATGATTAGAGCGTAATGATCATTCCTGAATCTGACAGTACCAATAAACTTTGAGACAAAGTTGTGTAACAGTTTGAGATTGCCTGTCATATGTCGGGTGCATCCACTGTCAACAATCCAGAGAACGATCTGTACCACCTGCATCACAAGAAGAAGACACAGATGGAACAGAAGTAAGGGTGGAACCCAAAGACAGTGCGGGTTCCTGTTGGTTAGAAACACAGGTTTTCAATAATTTAGGAATCCATTTAAAGTCTGGTTTGTGTTGTAACCAACGTTGCCAGTTCCAACTAGTTTTTGCTTTCTTAATGTTAAATGCACTAGCAGTTGGCTCATTCCTAGATTTGTTCTCGGCACCTATGGGGGTAACTTCAACTTCATTAGAAACCGTAGTAGACGGCTTTCCTAAATTAGACTTGGAGGCAATAGTGGGCCTAGAAGGAATGCGTGTCCTACGTTTCTTATGTCGATTGAGTAGAGAATTAGCTATACATTTTGTATGATCACCAGATGAAATGATTTTACAACAAAACACACAGGATGCATTAATATCGAAAACATTCAATGGTTCATCATTCGTTACATTTAGATTTTGATTACAATTTGCCAGAGTAGAATCTAAATCTGATGCAACATGAGTCTTATTCAAGTTCCTAAGTTGATCTTCTACTTCTTGGGCTTCTAGTTGTCCTTTCCTACGTTGCAAGATCCTATTCTTCCTTTTACTTTTTCGCTTGGGTCTGCTAATGCTAGTAGTGGAGACCAGTCCTGTAGAAGTGGAGTTATCAACATTAGTGTTTTGAACAACCTTTCCTTTATAAGTTTTGTCTACGTGATACATTCCTGGTGCTATTACCGTGGTGTCAACAAACTTTCCTTTTTGGAGTATCTTAATTTTCTCTTTCAAATCAATGATGATGTGATTCTTATCCTGAATATTTGACTCAAGTATGCCATTTCAATATTTAATGTCTATGTGGTTTTGTAGAAATGCGTCATTTTCAATTTTTAAATCCGCAATTTCTTGCTCGTATTTGAGACACAAACTTTTGAAAGACTCATTATTTTTGCAAAGCTGACAAGACGTTGAAATGTTTTGTTTTTGAAGTTCCAATTCTCGTTCAAGACTTTGAGCTTGACACCATTCAATCCTCTGTTTGAGTAGACAAATTTCTCTTGAAAATTGTTTTGTCACATCATCATTTGTACTTCTCAACTTATCATTTTCCTGTTTGAGTGTCTCAATTTCCTCATTCAACAAGTTATTATCAACACAAAGATCATCCATAAGCATAGAAGTACCAGAGTTATAGAGATCATTCATGATAACAGACAAAATATCAGCATTGAGAACTTGTTCCAAGAGTCGATCAGCATCGGTTTGTAAAGCTCGATTTCTTTGCTTTTGAGCCAAAATTTCATTTTCAGTAGAGTTGAAAATGTTTATCATGTTTGTGACCTCGTTTTGAAGTTCCTGATCCCAACGTGTAGCACAGAGACGGAGGTGTTGGACAATTGGCAGCATTTGTTTTTGAAAAATATCTCTTCTTTCTCGCTCGTAAGCGGATTGAAAAGTTTCAACTTTTATTTCAGAATTGCGTGCAATTGTTTCCTCCAAAATTTCGATGTCTTCCATAAAGGTTTTGAAATAATTTAAGACACGACAACTTTTTGGTAAAGGTGTAAGTTCACCGGATGATGGTAAAGGACCATTTATTTGTGCTACAGTTTGGACAGGGACCACATTAGAGGATGAAACATATGACTCTTCGACAAACCATGATTTCACAGGTGATTCTTTTTGAGTAACAAAAGATTTAGACAGAGGTGGAGCTTTAGAATAGTCATATGGTGTCCAATATTGAACATAACTCATTTTAGATCGACTCTCTTCTTCAAGTTCTTCTTCTTCCTCAGTATCAAAAACAACAGCACGCACAATTGTATTATCAAACATGTGGTCCGTACTGTAAATCTTAGGATTTTCTTTGAATGCTTTGTGAAGAAACATTGATTTAAAATCGCAAAGTGCAAATCCTTTATCGGGTCTCGGTTTTAAAGCAAATTTCTTAATTGTTGTTACAGAGTTCCCGTGTTTGTAAACAATGTGACGAAATTCTTTGAGTTGTTTTTCAAGATCAACAATATCACCAAGTAAGTCATCTATATACTTCCTTTTTCTTTTTTTATGTTCACAAAACTCCTTTTTGCAATTTGACAATTCTGTTTCTGTTTTTGAAAGAACTGTTTGAAGACGTTCAACTTGCATTTTCAATTCACACTTTTCACTTTCGAGTTTTGAAATCAACTTTCCGTTTGACTCAATTAAATCTTGTATTTTGCGTTGAAGATCTTGTTCTTTATTGTAAGAATCTTGAAAAGCTTTTTCAAAACTTTTTGCATTTTTAATCTTGTCTTCCTAATTTGAAAGTTGAATTTTATAACATTCAGTATCTCTTGCAAGTGACGCATTTTGTTCTTTTAAAACTCTATTTTTTCCGTTGCATTTTAAAATTTGCAATTGTTGAGCATCCAGTTGTTTAGATAACAATATGAGGTCAGGGTCTGGATCAAATGATGGTTCATGTTGTTCTAAATCATCATATTTATCATTCTCAATAGGATCATCAAATGAGACAACTGTGTCATCATCAAATATGACAACTGTGCTTATTTGTTCATCTGTTTGAGAGGATGAAGATGATTTAGATGGAATAACTTGCGCCATATCTGATTCAGAAGCAGAGGGTGAGGCTATTTCATGTATTAAGCATGCTTTTTGGTCATGTACCTGAGACAAGCCGTCAGTGTCATACACTGGACCTGAATTATTAAGCCGAAGTTCCTGCATGTTGGCCATAAGCATCACAGCTGCATTATGTTGATCCCAGTTGAGCTAATACGATCTTATATAGAAGTTAACTTAAACAAATACTTAAGCTTAAACGCGGAATATAAAAGCTTAACTTAAGAAGATTAAGAATTCTCTTTCAACACTTCAATATTATTAATACGAGCACTCAATAATGCTAGGGTTTTACAACCTTGAAGTGAATAATAATACGTACATAATCTAACCCTAGGATCCTCCTTTTATAGGCTAAGGAGTCCTACTAGGTTTACAATACCTTTCTCTACAAGATAAGAATAATCTAAATAGATAAACTATACAAAGAATCTATTCCATAATTATCCTATCGTATACAATGTTAATCCATTCAGCAGTAGTTTCACCAAGCAGCAGATTGTCTTCAGCAGCAGAGTCATTAACACCAGCAGCAGTTTCATTGTAGCAGCAGTATTACTCAGCAGCAGAGTTACATAGCAGCAGTGTCACTTGGTCAAACCCAACAATCCTCCCCTAAACTTAATATTTATTTCTAAATATTCAAGTTTCTTCAAAGCTCAAAATATTACTAGGAGGATGCTTCCAAACACTTCATCCCTTGAGAATTCATCTGATCAAATATCTTCTTATACTTTGTCAGCAAATTGAATGCTTGATCATCAGAATCATAATCTTTCTGCAGCTTAAGTGTTCTATCACTATTAACCATCTGATTAACAACATTCCAGTATCTTACCACTGGATAATCCTTTTCAGCTAGCATATACAAGGTAATTGGTCCAAGAGTTAACATATGAACTCCAGAATCTTGAAAAAGTCTCCATCTTCTTACCTTGTAATCAGCTATCTCTGTCCATTCAGAGTCATCCATTGAAGGTTCAAACATAAGTTTAAGAGCTCTCCACAAAACATTATCAGAAGAAGTTAAGACATGATCAATTTGATCTATCTCATACTTTTTACCATCAAATTTCTTAGCTCCAAACTTTGCCTTGTATAACTTCCACAAGTCTTCAACATCCTCTCTATCAAAGTAATGTAACATTTGTTGAAATCTAAGAAATATGTGAGACTTACCATCAGATCTCTGGACATCATGAAATGTTCCAATATTAGTATCATACCCTGTAGTTACTTTGACAATTGGATATTTGACTCCTAATGGTTTAGCATCCACAACTTCAGGATCTTCCATTTTGCCAACCACAGTATACACCTTCAATCTTTCTTTAAGATGCTCAGCAGGAATGTGATCAAGATCATGTTGAAACATATCTCCTTCTGGCATTGAACTGCTTCCTTCTCCAATCTTTCTCTTCTTCTTTGCAATTGATTTTTGAAAAACACCTTTTCTTTTATCACCTTGCACAGAAGAAGTAGTCTTTGCTGCATCACTTTCAAGCTTTTCAACAACATTAGCTTCTTGAATCTGCTCTGCTTCAGCTATCTTTTCAGGCACCAACTTCTTGTTCATCTGAGCAATTTGTTCTAAGTCCTCAGCACATCCCATAGTATAAAAAGTATCTGTTCTCTTCTTTGTTTGTTGATACAAATCAAAAACTTCTTTGTCAGAATAAGCTTTCAACTGCACCAATGTCCATCCACCCATATTCTTTAGATACCTTTCATATTCTTTCCTTTGCTGTTTAACTGTTGGACCTTTGAATACTTTAACTTTTCTTCTAGCAGCAGCATTCTCTTTTCTCTTATTAGAAGCAAAGTTACTATACCAAGATTGCACATTAAAATTTGGAACTTCATTTTCTTCAATCTTGATCAGCTTGTTTAATTCAATATCAGCAGCAATTCTGATCTTTTCATCATCCCATTCATCATACATTCTTAAACCTTCAGCCTCTTTCTCAGCCAGCTGCTGATCTTCCAAATTAAACACTTCTTGTGCTTTAATAGCAGCAGCTTCATCATGTTCAACTTGCAATGGCTTAGGCCAAGAATCAAAAGGTACATCAGTAAAATCAACCCCTTTATATATCCACCTCTGAACATCAACTTGCTTGCCTTTACCCTTATTTGTAGAAGATGATGTGATTGTCTTCTTTTGAGTAGCAGCAGGTTCTCTTATTGTTATTCCTTTTTGAGGTTTTCTTGTTGCTGATGTTATGTTTGTTGTTGTGATAGGTTGTGATAATGATGGAGTTGGTAATTGTGATGTATGGGAGTCAGCAGTAGTCTTCTTACTTAGCAAGACCATTGCCTCTGCAGCAGCATTGTCCATAGATCCAGCAGCAGAGTCTTGAACTTCAGCAGCATTCACTATTCCACTAGCAGCAGAACCATCAACATTCTTAGCAGCAGAAACATGAACAACAGTAGAGTCAGCAATAGCAGCATTTTCAACATGTTTTACCACTGAATCTTCCAAAGTCTTCAACACATTACCCATCAACCCTGTTGCCTTCACTAGTTGCTCAGACTCCAAAGTTTTAAGAGTATCTACCACCTTTTCTTGTGCAGTAACCACTTTTTCCATAACAACTTCATTCCCAGACTTATCAGCAACCACAAAGTCTTCATCATTCTGAGGACTATCCACATCCATATCTTCAATCACTGGAACCTCCCCTGAAATTATTCCAGCATCCATATCTTGAATATTATCAACTTTTTCAAGATTTACCTCCCCTAAATCCATGACAATCTCTTTCCTCCCCTGTTTGGAAGCATCCTCTTCCAAATGAGTAGATGGTTCAGAAGAACTTACAACCTGAGTAGTCCCCACTTTCTTCAATCTTTTCAATGAGGTTGAAGATCTTGATTTCTTGAAGCCCTTAATCTGTTTTCGCATTTTGATGATGACCTTGGCTTGACCAGCAACAACATCAGATAGATTAAGAACCTTATCTTCCAAAGACTCACATTTCAACCCCAAAGCAGTACAAGTAGCCGTCAATTCTTTTATAAGTTGCATTGTAGTCTCATCACTTCGACCTGTATTACCTGGTCCAAGAGGTGAATCACTGACATTGTCATCATGTACAAGTGGATCCGTCAATTCATGAGTCACTGGCCTGTCCTCATCACTTCGACCTGTGTGACCTGGTCCGAGAGGTGAATCTTGGGACAAAAACTCAGTATCAAACCTAGTTTGATCATCTGAGCCCCCTATGTTTTCCATTTGGCTAGGGTTACCATCCTGAGAAGCAGACTCACAAGAATCCTTTTCTCTAGATGTTGCCTTGGTTTGGGTCTTAATGATGTTATCACTATCCTGCTCTGCTGCTAAGCTAGAAGCAGTAGTGACAGCCCTTACCAACATGTCCTCTCCATCACCTAGGACAGCCTCATCTGGTACAGCCATACTAACACTATCCTGAGGTAGATTAGTGTTCTTTTTGGTTTTCCTACGGGAATATTGTTTTGTAGGTTGTGTAACAGATGTAGTAATATTGGGTGTGTGATGGGAATCAGTGGGATTTCCTGATCCTTCACCCTGGTTGTTGTGCACAATTTGTTCCATAAAATGAGTAAGATTTGTATGTGCACCAGAAAAACCTTTGCCATGTTTAATCAAAAAGGTAAAAGTCCTTGAAGCCAATTTTGGAGCATCATATTCAGCAACATGGGTTCTTGTTTTAGAAATTTGTTTTTCAATAAAGATTTGAAGAAATCTTGGATAAAGCAAAGAAGAACCATCTTCAACACCTTTAAACAACCCAGCCAATATCATTTTTGAAAAATTAAATGGTTGACCTTTGCACAGACATATCATTGCAGAAGCAATGGTAGTACTGAACTCATGCCACCCAGATGTTTTAGGACTCAAACAATGAAGGAATAGATGTATCAAAAACTTGTATTGAGGACAGAGGAGAGCTTTTTGAAATTTTAAATTGGTATGTTTCCCCTCATATCCCAATTCTTTTAAACCAGCAAAAATAGCATCATTGTCAAGACAAGTGGTCTCTGTCTCATCATCTAAGAGAAGAGATTCCCTTATAGATGATTCAGTTACACGAATCTTTTGCCCATCTACAAAGGCACTGACATGTTTTTCCCCATTCATAGTTTTGATTTTGGCAGTAAAGCAAAACTGTTTGATGTAGGAAACATATATAGTAGGATTCACAGTGAGTGCATACCTAAGAGAAGTAGCATTCAAAAACTTTACCATGTCTGTGAAACCTTCAGGAATTAACTCTTCATTCAAAACGACCACACTGTTGTGTTGCTCAACCCAGGTACGTGATAGCTCCATGAATTAGGTTTAGAGAATTTGGGGATTTGTGATTAGTGGAATGATTTCAATTGAGAACATATGAAAACCAATTATGAAGGTCAATTAGGTTTTAAACTGATGGATGAAAGTTACACATAACACCCTCTTACTTACAACCATAGCAGCAGAACCGTATCATTCACAACTAGCAGCAGAGTGATAGAACTAGCAGCAGAGTGAACTGGAGCCAGCAGCAGAGTTGACTATCGACCTTGGTCAACAATACATAACAATTAATGCACATATCACTCCGTAATCCCTATAAAACCGGCGAGATCTTTTCCCCAAATTATGCAATCAAACCCTAATCTCTTTCAAAAACGCCACACACACAATTAATACTATCCATCTTTACAATCAAATCATTACACAATGAAATCAACACCCGAAATAATCAATATCTCATCTGATTCATCATCAGAGGATGAATCTCCAATGGAACCCTATGTTCCACCCTTTCGTCCTCCACGATTTGGTTGTAGAACCAAAGAACAAGCACGCAAGAGGAAGCATGATCTTCCTGTGTTGAAAGATCTTCTCAACCTAAATCAGACTCCAAGCACCTCAAGAGGTAAACAACCTATGTCCCCTGAGGCTCCAGCATCATCAGAATCATCAGAAGACCAAGCTTGGATGCCCGTGCAGCCACCTCCTCCAGTGCATCATTATCAATCTCCCTTCATCTTCACATCCTCAGATGAAGAGGAGGAAGAACCACCAACCAATCCACCTGCCACTCCTGAGAGGTCACAATCTTCAAGGCCAAGGCCACAATCTTCAAGGTCGAGGCCACAACCATCACCTGGTCTTTCTCTTGGACCATCAAGACAAAACCCTCCTCTCCCAAAGGATAGAGAGGTTGTGCTTGGGCTTCCATGCCCTAGGAAGATGTAGGTGTTAGGTTAGGATGTCTGTTTTTGTGTTTTGTCAGTTGATGTATGATCTTTGTACTTGTGGAATGAATGAATAATAAGATCTTTCTTGTTTTAATTTCTTGCAAATCACCATTCATATACCTGCAAAATGTTAGACCAAACACCACAAAACAAACAACCAACATATGTACTAGCAGTAGAGTTAGAAAATCAATGAGCAGTATAGTACATTATTTCTCAAACATATACTCATAAACAAGCAGCACATGCATTACAAACTTTAACAAAAACAAAGAGATAAGTTTTTCAAAGATTGATCATACCAATGTTTGCAATTAAAAATTGAAACCTCCCCACATCAAAATGTTTAGTGAGAAGATCAGCAACATTGTTATCAGTATGAATTTTAACAATTTGAATCAACTTCTTTTCATAGCAATCCCTTATAAAATGATGCCTTATCTCAATATGTTTTGTTTTAGAATGAAACACTGGATTTTTAATTATGCAAAGTGTGCTGTTGTTATCAATATGGATTTTAGTATTCATGAAATTGTACCCATAATCCAATAATTGATTCTGCATCCATAAGACCTGTCCACAAGAACTTGAAGCAGCCACATACTCAGCTTCTGTTGTTGAATTAGCCACCACTGTTTGCTTCTTGCATTGCCATGACACCAAGCTGCTTCCAAGGAACTGACAACCCCCTGTTGTAGACTTTCTATCCAAAGAAGCTCCAGCATAATCACTATCTGAGTAGGATACCAAATCAAATGGTGAATCCTTAGGATACCAGAGGCCCAATTTTGGTTGATGCCTTAGATATCTAAAAATTCTTTTCACTGCATTGAGATGTGATTCCTTGGGACACACTTGAAATCTTGCACAGGCACACACTACAAACATGATATCAGGCCTTGATGCTGTAAGATACATCAATGATCCAATCATAGACCTGTACAAGTGTATATCCACTTCCTTTCCATGTTTATCCTTCAGCAATGGTTTATCTTTTTCCATGGTAGTCTTGGCAGGCTTAGCATCTTCAAATCCAAACTTCTTCAAAATATCATAGACATACTTATCTTGACTGATAAAGATGCCATTTTCTTTCTGTGTAACTTGCAGACCTAAGAAGAAGGTGAGTTCTCCCATTGAACTCATAGCAAACTTGTCCTTCATAAGTTTCTCAAAACTAACACACATAGCTTTGTTTGTAGACCCAAAGATGATGTCATCAACATAAATTTGAACTAGCAAAATATCATCTTTTTGTCTTTTGAGAAACAAAGTTTTATTAATCTTGCCACTGCTGAACCCAGACTCTAGCAAGTAGGTTGACAAGGTGTCATACCAAGCTCTAGGAGCTTGATGTATACCATACATTGCTTTATTAACCTTGTAGACTTTGTCAGGATGATCAGGGTCTTCAAAGCCTGGTGGTTGAGACACATAAACTTCCTCAGTAATGGTCCCATACAGAAAAGCACTTTTCACATCCATTTGATATACTACAAAGTCTTTGTATGAAGCATAAGCCAAGAATATTCTAATAGCCTCTATTCTTGCCACTGGTGCAAATACTTCATCATAATCAAGGCCTTCTTGTTGTGTGTATCCCTGTGCTACTAACCTCGCTTTATTTCTTATGACAATTCCTCTCTCATCTCTTTTGCATCTGAAAACCCATTTTGTGCCAATCACTCTTTTACCATTTGGCAGTTCAACCAAAGTCCACACTTCTTGCAGCTTGAATTGTGAAAGCTCATCTTGCATTGCTTCTACCCAACTTACTTCTTGTAAGGCTTTGTAAGTGTTTTTGGGTTCAATTTGAGAAAGAAAACATGCAAACAGACAATTTTGAAGATCTTTATGACTATTTCTTTGATGCAGAGATCTGGCAAAGAAACTTTGATGTTGAAGATCTTTCAAGGCTTTAGTCATCTGCCTAGTTTGGATGGATGATTGTGGATCACTTAAGATTTGATCTTTTGGATGATCCTTGTGTATTCTTGTGGTAGTTGTAGGACTAACAGGAATATTGAGTTCCAAGTTAGTAACATCAGCAGCAGCTCCAAATAACTTACCATCAAGTGCATCATTGTCTGTGTCATAATAGATATTTTCAAGATCAGGCATATTTGGATCATTAGGATAGATAGTATCTTCAATAGATCTACCCTGAGTGTCCAAATTAGGAGACAAGGAAGTAGCAGTAGAGTTAGTGGGCTTAGAAGCAGAATGTGGTGAAGCAGTAGTTGTATCTTTTGGCCTAGCAGTAGAGTCATCTGAGTCAGCAGTAGAGTCTTCTGGCTCAGCAGTAGAGTCTTCTGGCTGTTTAGGAGAGACATCAACAACTACCTTGGGAACTTCAGGAGTTTCTTTTTCTGCTTCATTAGGTATGACAATACCTTCTTCAGTTTCCTTAGGTTTTTCATGAGAAACAACATCATCTTGAGAGCTTTGTTCCTTCTGAAAAGGTACAAAGGTTGGACCAATCTTCAATTTCTCAATCACAACAAACTCTTCCTGTGGTTTATCAACACTGGCAATAACAGGAACATAGTTCATTGTTTTGGCAAGAATATCAACATCAAATAACCATTCTGGTCCCTTCCCTGCAGAATTATATGTGTTTTCACTAAACTTGATATGCAGATTCTCCTCCACATGTTTGGTTCTTTTATTATATACCCTGAAGGCTTTACTATTTACAGAGTAACCAACCAAATTTCCTTTATCAGCTTTTTCATCAAATTTGCCTAGCTGATCCTTTGTGTTTAAGATAGTAACAGGACATCCAAATGGTTTGAGAAAATCAATCATTGGTTTCTTTCCATGAAATAGCTCATATGGAGTTTTGTTATGAGGCTTGACTACCTTACTTCTGTTTTGCACAAAACATGCAGTGTTCACAGCTTCAGCCCAAAAAGGTACAGGTAGTTTTGAATCAGATAGCATAGTTCTTGCAGCCTCAATAAGTGTCCTGTTTCTTCTTTCTGCAACACCATTTTGTTGTGGAGTTCTTGCTACACTGTATTGTCTAAGTATTCCTTTTCCCACATAGAATTTATTCATCTCACTGTTCTTGAACTCAGTACCATTGTCACATTTGATAATCTTTACCTTGTGATTGTGCAGGTTTTCAGCTCTTGTAATGAAAGCTTTGAGTACTCCTGGAGTTTCATCTTTGGTTGCAAGAAAGAATACCCAAGTAAACCTGCTAAAGTCATCAGTGACAACCAAACAATATGACTTCTTGTTCAGACTTTTTACAAATACAGGCCCAAATAAATCCATGTGTAGCAAGTGTAGTGGCACAGTATTTGTGTTTACAGTCTTGGACTTGAAAGAAACTCTGTGTTGTTTACCCTTTTGACATGCAACACAAGTTTCACAATTCTCAAAAATCTTTGTAGGCATGCCTCTCACAAGATTTCCTTTCACCAACTTGTTCATAGTCTTGTAGTTCAGATGTCCCAGTCTTCTATGCCATAATTTGGACTCATCAATAGTGGCCTTTGCAATTAGACAAGTCAAAGCCCTCTTAGGAATAATATTCTTAATATGGTCACTGTATATATTTTCCTTTCAAGGGACCTTCAATAACACAGATTTGTCATCTGGTAATTGAAAATCAGGAGAAAGAATCATACACTCAGTGTCTGTAAAAAGAACAAAATTCTTTTTGTCACACATTTGTGAGACACTAAAAAGGTTAAACTTAAGTCCTTTCACAAGGAGCACCCTCTCAAAGTCCAAATTACCAGTTCTTAATGTTCCAATTCCAACAATCTTTCCACCTTTTGGATCATTCCCAAAAGCTACATAACCACCATTAAAAGCCTCAAGATCTTCAAGTTGAGACTCATCACCAGTCATGTGTCCAGAACATCCACTGTCAACAATAACCATATCCTTAAGCTCATCCAGTAGATTGACCTGCACATGAAAAATAGAGAAATCCGTTTCTCTTGATGACCCAAGCCATTACTGACTTGGATCTGCCCTGTGCATCAGTATAATCAAATTTCTTTAAATTACTTGATGCACTACTATTCTTGGAAACAGTATTTGAAACATTTGATTTTGGTTTCCAAGTCCAGCAAGCTGAGGCCTTAACAGCATAGAAGTGATTACCAACAACTGTATTTGGAAGATGTTTTGGCTCAGAAGTAGAAAGTTTTGTACTAGCAGCAGGTTGCTTGCTAGCAGCAGAGTGCATACTAGCAGCAGAATGCTTACTAGCAATAGAGCCAGTAGAAGAACTAGTTGTTGATTTGAAAACACCATTTGGTTTGGCAGCATAAATTGATCTAGTAGCACCAGATCTCAACAAAACAGCTCTAGGAACCATGTTTCTATTAGGATGAGGGTGAGTTTGTTTTGTAACATATTTGTGATTCACCCTTGTGTATTGATTCCAAACAGGTCTTTGGTGTTGAGGACATCTACCAATCAAGTGGTCAAAACTTCCACATTTATAACAAGCCTTCTTTTGTAATTCAAACTGGTTACCTAATCTCTGTGAAACTAGGTTGTTGAAGTTTCTTTGGTTACCTCTAGGCTTATTATTAAGACTTCTCAATTGTTCTCTAGGTACCTCATTGTACTCAACCATTCTCTTAGCAAGTTTATTCCCTAACACAGGCTTGACAAACTCAATTTGTTCTACCTTAGGTTTAACCTGAGTAGGAATCTCTTCCTTTTTAACTGTTAGTTTTGGTTGAACCTGTTCTTCTTCACTTTCACTATCAGAATACCATTCTTCAATAGTTGGAGCCTCAGGAAACTTTCTAGTCTCAACCTTAGGTTTTTCTATAGTACTTGTGATACTGTCACCTACAGGTTTTCCAATTTCTAGCTCACTAATGAAGGATAGCTCTTTGCCTGGTGGAGCATAAGCACTTTTGGCTGGAGGAGCCACTTCATTATATCCTATTCCACTGCCTTTTCTCATCAAGGTGCTCTCTATAGACTTATTAACCATATCAGAAGCAAATTGTTGTTTTTGTACTCTTACTACATGTTTTTCTTTTTCAGCAAGAGCAGCTTCTTTTTCTTTTTCAGCTTCTTCTAACTTATTTTTAAGAACTTCTACTTCACTATTTTTCTTAAAAATTTCTATATCACTAAGATTAAGTTGTTCTACATATTCCTTTTCACACTCTTTGAGATATTCTAACCTTCTCTCAACATTTTGAATACCTACTTTATAACCTAAGTTATCAAGTTTTAGATGTTCAAATTCTCTATTTAAACTCTCATTCCTAGCCTTAAGTACTTCTATAGTGTCAGAACAAGATTTAAAAGAACATCCAGATGATTCAGAATCATTAGATACCTCAGAGTCAGAGCCTGATGATGAACCATATGCCATAAGTGCAAAGTTATGCACTTTGGGTTGAACAGCAGCAACCAAAGAGAAATTTGGTTCTTCTTCAGCCATATCACTCCAGTCATATTCTCCCAGCCCATCACAAGCTACCATTGCAGACTTTGATTCTTCAGTCTTCTTTGGAACTTCAGCATTCTTCTTTGGAGATCTACACTCTCTAGCAAAGTGTCCCTTTCTGTTGCAATTGTAGCATTCAATCTTACACTTGTCAAATCCTGGACTCTCCTTAGCCTTGTATTTGACTTCTCTTCCAGTCTTTTTCCAGAACTTTCTTGCTCTTAAAGTCAACATTGCCATTTGCCATTTGAGATCAATTTCTTCAAGATCATCTGGATCAATATGATCCAAAGCTTGATTTATGACATGTGATCTTATGGTAGTAGTAAGCTCAGCCAAGAATGCACATAAAGCAACATCACTAGTAGAAGTCTTGTCATTTGAACTAGCAGCAGATCCAGATCCATCAGCAGTAGATACTTCATAAGCAGTAGAGTGAGTATCTTGTGACTCTTTGGATTTTGAAGACACAAAAGCAAGATTTTGTGTACTAGAAGATGAAGTAGAAGAAGTAGCCAATTCAGATTCATACACCCTTAAATTGTTGTAGAGGCTCTCCAACTTCATTGTCTCAAAGTCAGGCTTATTTCTCCACACCACTGTATGCATGCTCCATTCAGGTGCAAGACTTCTTAGAAACTTGAGATTCATATCTTCCTGTGGAACAACATACCCAACAAGCTTTAGATGACTGACTAGTTGATTTAGCCTGTTGTATGTGCCAATTATCTTTTCTCCAGGTTCAGAAGTAAAGTTTTCAAACTGATGCTTCAACATATTCTTTCTGGACTTCTTAGTAGCATCATTCCCTCCAAACCTGAATTCTACTGCATCCATTAATGCTTTTCCTGTTTCACAATCATCAAAGTCCATTTGAAATTCATTAGGTATTCCCATTAAGAGAATACTATGAGCTTTGATTTCCAGCTTCTTTGCTGCATTAGCTTCAGCAAACTTAATTGGAATCTCCTTGCCATCAGCACTCTTCTCAGGTTCAGAATCACCATTAATAATCACATTCCACATGTTGAAGTCGATCATGCGAATGTATTGTCTGATCCTCCTCTTCCATAGCTCATACTCAGAAGGATTGAGCATAGGTACCCTTGAAGCAGTCACCATATGAGTTTCATCACCCATCTTAAACAAACGATTTGGAACAGCAAACTTTAAAGAAACAAAATCTTCTTGATTATAACTTCTAGATCACAAGCTCTGATACCACTTGTTAATCCCAGTTGAGCTAATACGATCTTATATAGAAGTTAACTTAAACAAATACTTAAGCTTAAACGCGGAATATAAAAGCTTAACTTAAGAAGATTAAGAATTCTCTTTCAACACTTCAATATTATTAATACGAGCACTCAATAATGCTAGGGTTTTACAACCTTGAAGTGAATAATAATACGTACATAATCTAACCCTAGGATCCTCCTTTTATAGGCCAAGGAGTCCTACTAGGTTTACAATACCTTTCTCTACAAGATAAGAATAATCTAAATAGATAAACTATACAAAGAATCTATTCCATAATTATCCTATCGTATACAATGTTAATCCATTCAGCAGTAGTTTCACCAAGCAGCAGATTGTCTTCAGCAGCAGAGTCATTAACACCAGCAGCAGTTTCATTGTAGCAGCAGTATTACTCAGCAGCAGAGTTACATAGCAGCAGTGTCACTTGGTCAAACCCAACACATTAGCTTCCAGATCTTCCATGTCATCATCATTGTGCACATTTGCCATGAAGTTGTTATCTTGTTCAGGGAAATGTCCATCTTTTTCATCTTGAAGAGCCATGAGTAATGCCTGCTTGTGAAACTTACTACCCCGAGTTTTTGGTTTGGGACATGCTGTCGCTATATGACCTTGTTCATTACAATTATAGCACCATATTGCATTCCCTGAGTTGGAGTTCCTTGTTGCAACTGGTTCAGACCTTTGCTGAGAAAACCTTGAGTTGTTCATGAACCCCGCATTGTTACTAAACCTCTGACCATTCCCATAAGTTCCTGAAGAGCTTCCTAAACCAGATCTACCATAGTTACGATTCTGAATTTCCACTCTTCCATCATTGACAACAGCTTGATTCCTTGTGTTAGAAGATGAACGTTGATGGTTGTTTGTCTTGTTGGAGAATTTGCTAAAAGCACGAGCAATAAGAGCAAGTCCCTGATTCAACGTGTTGAAGTCATCATCGTCATCGTCATTGGAATTTGAGTAATACACAGCATCATTGTTGTTTAATGGAACCAGTTGAGTAGAGGCATTCTGTGGAGATGAATCATAAGGGACCATTTGGTTCGAGGTAGAATATTGTGGATAACTGAAGTAGTTCTGCTCTTGAACATATGCATGATTTGACATTGGTGGTGGAGCGTAGGGAGACTGAGCTACGAGAGCCAAAGAATTTGGTGTAAAAGTTGGTGTGTATCCTCCTCGTAGAGCTCGATCTTTTTCCACTTCAGGTTCATGGTGTTTCAGAAATTCATACAACAAACCATATGGAGCATCATGAAGATTCTTTGTTTGACGGACAAATGTCACATATTTATGCCAATCAGGGCCAAGACTACCAACAAATTTGGAGTTCACAGCGATCCTTGGTACTGTGATTTTGTGACGTTCCAGATCATTAACCACATTTGTGAAACGATGATAGTAGGATTCAAGTGACTCTCCTGGTTCAATTGTGATGTCAGTGTATTCCATGTATAGTTTGGATTCCATATCATCTTTGTTCAATTGAGTGCGTTCCATAAGGAGATGAATGTGTTCCCACATAGCTTTAGCTGTTTTCTGAGCATCGACACTTCGATAGATAGGATTAGGTATACCTTGAAGTATGTAAGCCATTGCATACTCATCAGCTTCACGATGTAGTTTCTGTTCTTCAGTGAGTGCAGATTCTGGAAGAGATCTATCACCAGGAGGACGTGGAGGATCAGCATGTGGATCACCAGCTTCAAATCTTGTTGGCCACTCAAATGGTCCTTCAAGTATCACTTGCTTCAAGAATTTCCCATGAGGTTTCTTTAATTCAAGAAATCGTAAGAATCGACTTGACCATTGAACATAGTTCCCAGGTGTTAGCATTGGAGGTGTCTCAAGTGATCCTGCCTCATGTCGGGATTGTTGAGTTGTAATAACTTCACACATTCTGTCAACCCAGTGAGGTTGTTTGGAGGAAAACTGAGTGTTTTGTTGTGGCACTTGATATGGTTGTTGTTGAGGAATGATCTGATGTTGTTGCATCATTAGGTAATGATGTAGTGGATTATACGTTTGTTTTTTAGAAGGTTGCAGTGGTTGCTGATGGTATTGGTGTTGCTGATACTGCTGATGTTGATGTTGCTGAGTATGAGGGAAGTAGTGATTAGGTGGTTGAGACATCTTAGAACACTTGTGTAGAAATGGATCTTGTAGAAAGTATATGTTTAGCCAAATTTTGAAAACGTTAGCTCAGCCTCTGATTGCGAAACTTGTCTTTAACTGTGATTGCGAAAAAAAAAAATTCAATTTGTGATTGCGAAACTTTCTGCTGAACAGTGATTGGGAAACTTCTGCTGAATGGGATTGCGAAACTTCTGCACGACAGTGATTGCGAAACTTGGGTTTGCGAAACTTTTAAGATTTTCGAAATTAGATAATTTCGAAATTTAAGAAGTTTTCGCGAAACAAAGTGAAATTTGTGAAATTTCGAAACTAATACAAGTTTGCGAAAAAATGAGATTTCGAAAAAACTAAGGTTTTCGAAAAAACACAAAATCACTAGCACACTTTTCGAAATTGTACAATTTCGAAAATAAACCAAAAGTCGAAGTACTTTTCTATCTTATACAAGATATAAAAGACTGAGTACACGATCCGTAAGTCCAAAAGAAGCGAAGAGACAAGATTGCGAAACTGGGTCTAGTGGTAGATTTCGAAACTTTGGCAGAATTTGTTTTCAATGAAAGCTATCCAAAAACTCGTTTTTATTTCAAGATTCTTGTACTTTTAGGTATAAAATGATGAGATCTTTAAGAAAGTTGAAAACTTTAAGAACTTTTTCAAAATTTCTAAAATTGCGAAAAATAGTACAACAATCCCTAATCGAATTTTTAAGAAAAAATTGGAACTTTTTTGTTTGTTTTGATTTGTAGCACAAGTTTGTAAGCAAATATGTGATAAAAACCAAGAAACAAGCAAGAAAGTACTAAAATTTTCACAAAAAATCGAATTAAAGAACAAGTTTAAGAACAAAAATCAATGAAAAACAAAAACTACACCTTCATATGGCGAATGATACCACTTGTTAGGTCACCATTTAGTAAACACAAGCATAGTAATGATAGAAATGAGATGAGAAAAGAGATTGGGTGATTATATGATAAAGAGAATTGTAAGTGCAAGAGTTTCCTTAAGAATCAAAATAACCAACCAAATTTACAAATAGCCTAAGACTAGTATTTATAGGTAAGGAGCTAGGGCAACACTCCTACTCCTTCCCTTATGATAATTCGTATGGGCTTAAGGCCCATGGACTTCATTCTTAAGCCTAGTAAACTTAATACAAAATGTAAATGATAGTAAATAATAACTAAGCAACCTAGCATTATTACAAATGACCGAGACTTCATAAAATAGTAAAACTATGATCCCAACAATACCACCACAGAAAAAGAATTATTAGCTGTGGTATATGCCTTTGAAAAATTTCGGTCTTACTTAATCTTAAACAAAAGCGTGGTGTATACGGACCATTCGGCTTTGAAATACTTGTTCACTAAACAGGACGCAAAGCCAAGACTGCTCCGTTGGGTCCTGCTCCTCCAGGAATTCGATATTCTCATAAGAGATAAAAAAGTAGCAGAGAACCTTGCAGCTGATCACTTGTCCCGGTTAGAAAATCCTCATCAGGATATTCTCGAGAGAAAAGAAATTAATGAAACTTTTCCTCTGGTGACTCTAAATCTCATCTCTACCCGGGATAATGCCACCACCCCATGGTTTGCCGACTTTGCAAATTACCGTGCGGGAAATTTCATTGTGAAAGGGATGTATCCCAACAGAAAAGAAAATTCTTTAAAGATGTAAAACATTACTTTTGGGACGACCCCTACTTGTTCAAAATATGTGCCGATCAAGTCATCCGACGGTGTGTCCATGGCCAAGAAGCCATGGAAATTCTTAAAGCCTGTCATGATGGACCCACGGGGGACATCATAACCCAAACTACACCGCCAAAAAGGTATTTGATTCAGGATTCTTTTGGCCCACGATCTATAAAGACGCCCATGAACTTATCAAAACCTGTGAGGCTTGCCAGCGTCACGGGAATATTTCCAAAAAGAATGAGATGCCGCAAAACATCATCCAAGTCTGTGAAATATTTGATATGTGCGGCATTGATTTTATGGGGCCATTCCCATCTTCACGAGGGAATAAATACATACTCGTGGCTGTCGACTATCTGTCAAAATGGGTTGAGGCAAAAGCCTTACCCACCAATGATGCCCGAGTAGTTGTTAAAAATTTAAAGTCTCTCTTTGCCAGATTCGGGACTCCTCGTGCCATTATCAGTGATCGTGGCACTCACTTCTGCAATGAACAATTTGCAAGAGTAATGCTGAAATATGGTGTCACCCACCGTCTTTCTACAGCATACCACCCCCAAACAAGTGGGCAGGTGAAGGTCTCAAATCGGGGTATTAAGAGAATTTTGGAGAGGACGGTTGGTGAAAACCGTGCCTCTTGGTCGGATAAGCTGGACGATGCATTATGGGCTTTCCACACTGCTTACAAAACACCCATCGGGTGTACTCCATATAAGCTAGTGTACGGGAAAGCATGTCATCTTTCGATCGAATTAGAACATAAGGCATATTGGGCCTTAAAACATGCAAATTTCGACCTTCAGACAGCGGGTGATCACCGTAAAGTTCAACTAAACGAACTAAATGAATTACGTGATCAAGCTTATGAAAATTCTTTAATCTATAAAGAAAAGACTAAGAAGATACATGACTCTAAAATTAAGAACCGCGTTTTCAACGTTGGTGACAGAGTTCTTCTTTTCAATTCTAGGTTAAAAATTTTCACGGGTAAACTAAAAACCCGTTGGTCTGGACCATTTACTATAACAAAAGTATACCCATATGGAACTGTTGAGTTATTGCAGCCCGACGGTCCCAATTTTAAAGTAAATGGTCATCGGTTAAAACACTATTTTGGAGGGGACATACAACCAATGGTTGTCCCGGATCTCCAAACTTACCCCATGGACCAATAAATTCGGGGTCGAGTCAAGCTAGCGACTCGGTTAACAAAAACAAGTTTCCCTAAGGACAATTTTAATTCGGGGGCGAGTCAAGCTAGCGACTCGGTAATGAAAAACAGTAGCTTCCTCAAGGACAATTCAATTCGAGGTCGAGTCAAGCTAGCGACTTGGTAATCAAAAACAGTAGCAATATGGGTCGTCACCCATATTTCTATCTTCTCATCCCTTTCTAACACTCTAGTGTGGGGGAGACGAACCACATGTTGTACATATGTATAAATTTTTTCAAAAAAAAAAAAAAAAAAAAAAAAAAAATTAGTTAACTTTGTATGTAAATATAACAAAAGGTTAATAGTATTACCTTCTTACGTTCTAAGTCTTGGTGGGATACCAAGTACTTTGAATATTGAGGGCAATATTCAGTTCTAAGTGTGGGGGAGCGTTCTCACGAATGCAAAACACATGTTCCATCAAGAACCCCCATCTGATCAAAATTACCAGTTTTTTCACACTTAGAAATGCAAATAATGGTATCAATCCTCCATGTCTAACCCACAACAGGATTGGCTAGTCCAGGAGCAAACGGCTCTTGGTAAAGACATCTCAAAACCGTTGATGGCTTGCAATTTGCAAAAAATTGTATGGTTCCTCAGCTCCCCATATCCCATAAAGCAAATGAGTTGGCTAGCCCGCAAGATTATGGCTTATGGTAAAAGCCGTGGAAAAACCATAATTGGTAATCAGCTCACCAAGATGTTGACTATTCCATCAAGAGTTGGCTAGTCCAAAAGCAAACGGCTTTTGGTAAAGACTAATCAAATCCGTTGACAGCTGGTGGTTTGCTAAAAATCACACGGTTATCAGGTGTGCCACAGTTCTTACACCTAGCTACTCCAGAAGTGATGGCTTTTGGTAAAGAGTAAAAATCCATTAATTTTTTCTCAAATAGATTGCTAGGGACTAGCAATAGTTTAGTGCAGGGGATTGATGAGTGTCTAAATACTCATCATTTTATGCCAATCTGAACTGCCAAAACATACAAAAATACTCAAATATGCATCATAATACTTAAAATATCTTAGAAGTGTGTTTTATATGTTTCAAATACAAAATATGCAAAAACAAATGAAAAACGTACAAAGTTTGCATAATTGGCAGTTTCAGTCCCTCAAGTTTCAAAAATTGTCAAATCTAGTCCCTGGTAAATCAAAACATGAAAAATATCATCAAAGGTCCTTAGGGATTCATAAGTTGTCAAGAAAAGTCCTTTAAAGTTAAAAAATTACAAAATGACAACTTTAGTCCCTCAAGTTTGAAAATTGTCAAAATTAGTCCTTAAGGTTTAAAAATGGGAAATTAATAAAATAAACCTTGAACTATTCTTAAATGGCAAAATTGGTCCTTATGATAACATTTTGAGAAATTACAACCACAGTCCCTTAAAAATCCAAATTTACATAAATGGTCCCTGGAGTTTGAGAAATTGGCAGAAAAGGTCCCTGGGATTTAAAAAATAAAAAAATACATCTTTTGCCCTTGTGTTATGGTTATATTGCAGGTTTGGTCCCTTGGAAGTACTTTGGAAAAGTGGCAAACTCAGCCCTTAACTTTGCCCAAATTACATTTTTGGTCCTTGTTTACTACACTTAACCAACCGGACCCTTATTTATTAAATAAACCAAAACCAAATCCAGTCCAAACACCCTTACCCAGCCCACACCCTTCCAAGCCCAAAAATAAGCCCAGTCCACGTCCCCTTTTTATATAATACGGGGGTTGACCCCAGTCAAACACCCCAATACCGCCAAAACCACACACACTGTAGCACCTCCTCCTACCTCCCTGCTTCACCCAAAACCAGGTGGTTTTACCACCACCTCCTCACCCTCCAGCTCACCAAACCTCCTACCCTCCACCTCACAGCTATCCCATACCTCATTTAATGCATTTCTCACCATTTTTCACTCCAAACTACTTCACAACCTCTGTTTTCATCATAATACCTCAACTTGGCCTCCAAACATTCCCAATTGTCCCCTGACACCTCCATATACTCCCAAGATTCTTTAATTGATCACCTTTGGCCCCAAGTTAACTTGGAAGACTTTGGCGTCAATTTTCATTTAAACGGATGAGATTGATTCAGAGAAATTGAGGGCCAAGATTGAAGTGGGAAAAGCTCAAAGTCACACCTGGAACCCTAATTGGAGCTTATAAAAGGAAAGAGAAGCAGAGGAGTCATCTATCTAGTTTATTTTTATTAAGTGTATGTCGAATTAATTAAGTTTCAAATTCCAGTGTATCTTAAGCTTTCAAGTATCATTCCTAGTGTTTTCAAGTGTATTGTAAACTGCTTTTAGTAATAAATTTCCAAGTTTATGTATTAATCCAGTTTATGCAAGTTCTAATTTCAAGAATCTCAAAAATACTTATTGTTGTTCTTAGTTGGTGTTACTATAGACTCAAGAAGCTCATATAAGCTCCTTAAAAGCTCAATAAAGCTTTTAGTAATCTACAAATCAGTATAAGATAAAAAATTCCTCAAATATAAATTTGGTCAATGAAAGTCAACGGTTGCAATTGGTTTTGATTTCTGGGATTCAGAAGAGATTTGGAAGCAATAAAAAGCTTTGGAGTTGGGTTTAGATCCTCAGGGAGGAATTAGGTTTCTTGGTTCTTGGTTCTTGTTCTTGGTTCAGCTTGAAGCGCTTATTGTAAGTCTTATTTACAAATTTTTACATCCAACTGTGTTCTAGCTTATCATTGCCATTGTCTTTGTTTCTTATTTTTGATTAGTGTATTCAAGTGTATTTATGGTTTGAGATTGCTAGGCTGTTAAGTAAAATTACTTGTTAATCATTTTCTAAATATCTCACAGTCAAGAATCCATTTGAGCCATATCATGGTTTAATACTTAGGATATTGTTGATTCATGTTTACTTGATCTCTGTTAGTGTTAGTATAAGGTTTAGAAACAGATTTGTAGGTCAAATCGTTGTTTTGCTTTGATAATCACAAAATCAGTTAGCTAAAGTAGTGTTTGGAACAAGTTAGTGAGCTAAGTTCTTGTTGTTATTTGATGTTTATTTGTGTTTCACTAGACTGCAGTAGTATAATTTAGGTTAATTAAGGCATAAAATTGTGAGTTCATACACCCAAAGTCAAAATCATAGTCTTAACATCTCCACAGTTCACTGTGGGAGATTTGGTTCCTCAAACCCACACCATTAGCTTAAATCTTATAACCCTAGCTTAATATAGGTACCTTATAGCTTATTATAACTTAATAAATCAGTATCAGTCATTAGAAATCCAAATAAGTCAAAGTTTGTGTTTTCATCACAAAGTCAAAAGTTATATCTCAGATTTTTCCAAATATTCAAAGAATTTTTATGATTTATGAGATAAGAGTTAGGACTTGAAACTTGTTCTAGTGTGAGTCTACCAGTTGAACTTTTGATTTCCATAGCTTTTATATTTTTGTGAATTTTATTAGTGGACACATTTGCCCTTGGAACACACCTGCAGGGAAAAAGTACTCCCCTGCACCAGCTTACCATCACCACACCACCAACTTTGTTGGTGGCTGCAGCCCACATCAATGGACCCCAGTGGTTCAAATTAGTTTCTCCCAACCCTCCTCCTACCAGGGTACAAGTTTTGACCCTTTGGTTGACCTAGAAATAAGTGGACCCCACCTGGACTTGTCCCCAAAGTCTGTCCCAATTCTGTGTTGATTTTCAGTTTTCACAAGTGCTTATTTCATTCCCATTTGCTTATCAGTGATCATTGCTAGTTGTTTTCAGCTTATTTAAGTTTGTTTAGCTTATTTATACATGGCTTAACCAGTGTGGACCCCACAATAGTTCATTTGTGCTTAAATACCTCCACAGTCAACAAAAGTCAATTGTATAAGCAAATAAGCACTCACAGTGCTTATTCTGAGGTTCTAAATTATTTGTCTTTGTAAAAGTTTCATTAATTAAGTATTTTAATAGTTTTATAAAAGAAAAACCAGAAAAAGCAAACTTTAATTATAGTGATAGCTTCTATTTAATAGAAATTATCTATTTAATTCTCATCTCAGCTTATTAATAAGCACTTTTCCAATTTTATAATTTTATAAATTACCTAGTATCTTAAAGTAGTTAAAATAATTTTCTTAGAATTTTCCTAATCTGTGTACTATTTATTAAAATTAAAAGTAGTTTAAATAATTAAATAGGTAATATTAGTAATTAAATAGATTTCTTTAATTTTAATTAACAACAGTTGATTTTCTAATTTTTATAAAGTAGTTAAGACTTTTAGAAAATAGTTTCATAATTTCCACTGTCCATTTTCTAATTTTCCTATTTAATTTAATTAAAATAGATCTAAATTAATTAATAAGTAATTAATTAGTCAATTTGCTTAAATATAATTTTTAGCAACTTTTTATAATTTTGTAGTATTCCTGTAGTGATTAAATAGTTTTATAATTTTTTTCATAATTTTCTAAGGTAATTCAGTATTAATAGTCATTTAAAATATTTTAATTAGATTAATTAAGTTAAATAGTTTTTAATTAATAAAATACTCCTAAAAAGACAAAAATATTTATTTTCATTTTTGATTCTTTCTTCAAGTTCTTATTTAGGTTTAGAAATTATTTTTGTAAGTTTTTAGGTTAATTTGTAATACTTGTCATTTTAAGTTAATTTAATTTAAGTTTTATTTAGATTTTAATTAGTTTTATTAATTAAATAATATTTAAATAGTAAAATAATCATTTTCATAATTTCAATTTCATTTTCTATTTTCTTTAATTTTAAGTTTTCAAAAGTTTCAATTTTACCCCCTGTAGTTTGTAACTTGTTAAAACCCACTTTTCTCTATTTGTTATCTGATTTTCCAATTTGTGCTTATATTTGTATTTCTGTTATAGTTTATATCATTTCATATTATCCAAATATCAAGCAATCAGTAGTATAATCAACCCTCAAATCATTTTTGTTACTGTCCTCAGTACCACTCACTCTCCTAATCGTTTACAAATACAATTTCAATCTCGTTGGGATTTAACGACCCGGGGATTTCCCTATATTTCCACGGTCAATATTTGTTGGGTTTGACCAAGTGACACTGCTGCTATGTAACTCTGCTGCTGAGTAATACTACTGATACAATGAAACTGCTGCTAGTGTTAATGACTCTGCTGCTGAAGACTATCTGCTGCTTGGTGAAACTACTGCTGAAGAGATTAGCATTGTATACGATAGGATAATTATGGAATAGATTCTTTGTATAGTTTATCTATTTAGATTATTCTTATCTTGTAGAGAAAGGTATTGTAAACCTAGTAGGACTCCTTGGCCTATAAAAGGAGGATCCTAGGGTTAGATTATGTACGTATTATTATTCACTTCAAGGTTGTAAAACCCTAGCATTATCGAGTGCTCGTATTAATAATATTGAAGTGTTGAAAGAGAATTCTTAATCTTCTTAAGTTAAGCTTTTATATTCCGCGTTTAAGCTTAAGTATTTGTCTAAGTTAACTTCTATATAAGATCGTATTAGCTCAACTGGGATCAACAAGTGGTATCAGAGCTTGTGATCTAGAAGTTATAATCAAGAAGATTTTGTTTCTTTAAAAGTTTGCTGTTCCAAAATCGTTTGCTTAAGATGGGTGATGAAAATCACATGGTGACTGCTTCAAGGGTACCTATGCTCAATCCTTCTGAGTATGAGCTATGGAAGAGGAGGATCAGACAATACATTCGCATGATTGACTTCAACATGTGGAATGTGATTATTAATGGTGATTCTGAACCTGAGAAGAGTGCTGATGGCAAGGAGATTCCAATTAAGTCTGCTGAAGCTAATGCAGCAAGGAAGCTGGAAACCAAAGCTCATAGTATTCTCTTAATGGGAATACCTAATGAATTTCAAATGGACTTTGATGATTGTGAAACAGGAAAAGAATTAATGGATGCAGTAGAATTCAGGTTTGGAGGGAATGATGCTACTAAGAAGTCCAGAAAGAATATGTTGAAGCATCAGTTTGAAAACTTTACTTCTGAACCTGGAGAAAAGATTATTGGCACATACAACAGGCTAAATCAACTAGTTAGTCATCTAAATCTTGTTGGGTATGTTGTTCCACAGGAAGATGTGAATCTCAAGTTTCTAAGAAGTCTTGCACCTGAATGGAGTATGCACACAGTGGTGTGGAGGAATAAGCCTGACTTTGAAACAATGAAGTTGGAGAGCCTCTACAACAATTTAAGGGTGTATGAGTCTGAATTAGCTACTTCTTCTACTTCATCTTCTAGTACACAAAACCTTGCCTTTGTGTCTTCAAAATCCAAAGAGACACAAGATACTCACTCTGCTGCTTATGGAGTATCTACTGCTGATGGATCTGGATCTGCTGCTAGTTCAAATGACAAGGTTTCTACCAGTGATGTTGCTTTATGTGCATTCTTGGTTGAGCTTACTACAACCATAAGATCACATGTCATAAATCAAGATTTGGATCATATTGATCCAGATGATCTTGAAGAAATTGATCTCAAATGGCAAATGGCAATGTTGACTTTAAGAGCAAGAAAGTTCTGGAAAAAGACTGGAAGAGAAGTCAAATACAAGGCTAAGGAGAGTCCAGGGTTTGACAAGTCTAAGATTGAATGCTACAATTGCAACAGGAAGGGACACTTTGCTAGAGAGTGTAGATCTCCAAAGAAGAATGCTGAAGTTCCAAAGAAGACTGAAGAATCAAAGTCTGCAATGGTAGCTTGTGATGGGCTGGGAGAATATGACTGGAGTGATATGGCTGAAGAAGAACCAAATTTCTCTTTGGTTGCTGCTGTTCAACCCAAAGTGCATAACTTTGCACTTATGGCATATGGTTCATCATCAGGCTCTGACTCTGAGGTATCTAATGATTCTGAATCATCTGGATTTTCTTTTAAATCTTGTTCTGACACTATAGAAGTTCTTAAGGCTAGGAATGAGAGTTTAAATAGAGAAGTTGAACATCTAAAACTTGATAACTTAGGTTATAAAGTAGGTATTCAAAATGTTGAGAGAAGGTTAGAATATCTCAAAGAGTGTGAAAAAGAATATGTAGAACAACTTAATCTCAGAGATATAGAAATTTTTAAGAAAAATAGTGAAGTAGAAGTTCTTAAAAATAAGTTGGAAGAAGCTGAAAAAGAAAAAGAAGCTGCTCTTGCTGAAAAAGAAAAACATGTAGTAAGAGTAAAGAAACAACAATTTGCTTCTGATATGGTAAATAAGTCTATAGAGAGCACCTTGATGAGAAAAGGCAGTGGAATTGGATATAATGAAGTGGCTCCTCCAGCCAAAAGTGCTTTTGCTCCACCAGGCAAAGAGCTATCCTTCATTAGTGAGCTAGAAATTGAAAAACCTATAGGTGAAAGTAGCACAAGTACTATAGAAAAACCTAAGGTTGAGTCTAGAAAGTTTCCTGAGGCTCCAACTATTGAAGAATGGTATTCTGATAGTGAAAGTGAAGAAGAACAGGTTCAACCAATACAAACAGTTAAAAAGGAAGAGATTCCTACTCAGGTTAAACCTAAGGTAGAACAGATTAAGTTTGTCAAGCCTGTGTTAGGGAATAAACTTGCTAGGAGAATGGTTGAGTACAATGAGGTGCCTAGAAAACAATTGAGATGTTTTGATAATAAGCCTAGAGGTAACCAAAGAAACTTCAACAACCTAGTTTCACAGAGATTAGGTGACCAGTTTGAATTACAAAAGAAGGCTTGTTATAAGTGTGGTAGTTTTGATCACTTGATTGGTAGATGTCCTCAGAACCAAAAACCTGTTTGGAATCAATACACAAGGGTGAATCACAAATATGTTACAAAACAAACTCACCCTCATCCTAATAGAAACATGATTCCTAGAGCTGTTTTGTTGAGATCTGGTGCTACTAGATCAATTTATGCTGCCAAACCAAAAGGTGTTTTCAAATCAACAACTAGTTCTTCTAATGGCTCTACTGCTAGTAAGCATTCTGCTGCTAGTATGCACTCTACTGCTAGCAAGCAACCTGCTGCTAGTACAAAACTTTCAAATTTTGAGCCAAAACATCTTCCAAATACAGTTGTTGGTAATCACTTTTATGCTGTTAAGGCCTCAGCTTGCTGGACTTGGAAACCAAAATCAAATGTTTCAAATACTGTTTCCAAGAATAGCAGTGCATCAAGTGATTTAAAGAAATTTGATTATACTGATGCACAGGGCAGATCCAAGTCAGTAATGGCTTGGGTCATCAAGAGAAACTGATTTCTCTATTTTTCATGTGCAGGTCAATCTACTGGATGAGCTTAAAGATATGGTTATTGTTGACAGTGGATGTTCTGGACACATGACTGGTGATGAGTCTCAACTTGAAGATCTTGAGGCTTTTGATGGTGGTTATGTAGCTTTTGGGAATGATCCAAAAGGTGGAAAGATTGTTGGAATTGGAACATTAAGAACTGGAAATTTGGACTTTGAGAGAGTGCTTCTTGTGAAAGGACTTAAGTTTAACCTTTTTAGTGTCTCACAAATGTGTGACAAAAAGAATTTTGTTCTTTTTACAGACACTGAGTGTATGATTCTTTCTCCTGATTTTCAATTACCAAGATGATAAATCTGTGTTACTGAAGGTCCCTAGAAAGGAAAATATATACAGTGACCATATTAAGAATATTATTCCTAAGAGGGCTTTGACTTGTCTAATTGCAAAGGCCACTATTGATGAGTCCAAATTATGGCATAGAAGACTGGGGCATCTGAACTACAAGACTATGAACAAGTTGGTGAAAGGAAATCTTGTGAGAGGCATGCCTACAAAGATTTTTGAAAATTGTGAAACTTGTGTTGCATGTCAAAAGGGTAAACAACACAGAGTTTCTTTCAAGTCCAAGACTGTAAACACAAATACTGTGCCACTACACTTGCTACACATGGATTTATTTGGGCCTGTATTTGTAAAAAGTCTGAACAAGAAGTCATATTGTTTGGTTGTCACTGATGACTTTAGCAGGTTTACTTGGGTATTCTTTCTTGCAACCAAAGATGAAACTCCAGGAGTACTCAAAGCCTTCATTACAAGAGTTGAAAACCTGCACAATCACAAGGTAAAGATTATCAGATGTGACAATGGTACTGAGTTCAAGAACAGTGAGATGAACCAATTTTGTGTGGGAAAAGGAATACTAAGACAATACAGTGTAGCAAGAACTCCACAACAAAATGGTGTTGCAGAAAGAAGAAACAGGACACTTATTGAGGCTGCAAGAACTATGCTTTCTGATTCAAAACTACCTGTACCTTTTTGGGCTGAAGCTGTGAACACTGCATGTTTTGTGCAAAACAGAAGTAAGGTAGTCAAGCCTCATAACAAAACTCCATATGAACTATTTCATGGAAAGAAACCAATGATTGATTTTCTCAAACCATTTGGATGTCCTGTTACTATCTTAAACACAAAGGATCAGCTAGGCAAATTTGATGAAAAAGCTGATGAAGGAAATTTGGTTGGTTACTCTGTGAATAGTAAAGCATTCAGGGTATATAATAAGAGAACCAAACATGTGGAGGAGAATCTGCATATCAAGTTTAGTGAAAACACATATAATTCTGCAGGAAAGGGGCCAGAATGGTTATTTGATGTTGATATTCTAGCCAAAACAATGAACTATGTTCCTGTCATTGCTAGTGTTGATAAACCACAGGAAGAGTTTGTTGTGATTGAGAAATTAAAGATTGGTCCAACCTTTGTACCTCTTCAGAAGGAACAAAGCTCTTCAGATGATGTTTTTTCTCATGAAAAACCTAAGGAAACTGAAGAAGGTATTGTCATACCTAATGAAGCAGAAAAAGAAACTCCTGAAGTTCCCAAGGTAGTTGTTGATGTCTCTCCTAAACAACCAGAAGACTCTACTGCTGAGCCAGAAGACTCTACTGCTGACTCAGATGACTCTACTGCTAGGCCAAAAGATACAACTACTGCTTCACCACATTCTGCTTCTAAGCCCACTAACTCTACTGCTACTTCCTTGTCTCCTAATTTGGACACTCAGGGTAGATCTATTAATGATACTATCTATCCTGATGATCCAAACATGCCTGATCTTGAGAATATCTATTATGACACAGACAATGATGCACTTGATGGTAAGTTATTTGGAGCTGCTGCTGATTATACTAATTTGGAACTCAATATTCCTGTTAGTCCTACACCTACCACAAGAATACACAAGGATCATCCAAAAGATCAAATCTTAAGTGATCCATACTCATCCATTCAAACTAGGCAGATGACTAAAGCCTTGAAAGATCTTCAACATCAAAGTTTCTTTGCCAGATCTCTGCATCAAAGAAATAGTCATAAAGATCTTCAAAATTGCCTGTTTGCATGTTTTCTTTCTCAAATTGAACCCAAAAACACTTACAAAGCCTTACAAGAAGCAAGTTGGGTAGAAGCAATGCAAGATGAGCTTTTACAATTCAAGCTGCAAGAAGTATGGACTTTGGTTGAACTGCCAAATGGTAAAAGAGTGATTGGCACAAAATGGGTTTTCAGATGCAAAAGAGATGAGAGAGGAATTGTCATAAGAAATAAGGCCAGGTTAGTAGCACAGGGATACACACAACAAGAAGGGCTTGATTATGATGAAGTATTTGCACCAGTGGCAAGAATAGAGGCTATTAGACTGTTCTTGGCTTATGCTTCATACAAAGACTTTGTAGTGTATCAAATGGATGTGAAGAGTGCTTTTCTGTATGGGACCATTACTGAGGAAGTTTATGTGTCTCAACCACCAGGCTTTGAAGACCCTGATCATCCTGACAAAGTCTACAAGGTTAATAAAGCAATGTATGGTCTACATCAAGCTCCTAGAGCTTGGTATGACACCTTGTCAACCTACTTGCTAGAGTCTGGGTTCAGCAGGGGCAAGATTGATAAAACCTTGTTTCTCAAAAGACAAAAAGATGATATTTTGCTGGTTCAAATTTATGTTGATGACATCATCTTTGGGTCTACAAACAAAGCTATGTGTGTTAGTTTTGAGAAGCTTATGAAGGACAAGTTTGCTATGAGTTCAATGGGAGAACTCACCTTCTTCTTAGGTCTGCAAGTTACACAGAAAGAAAATGGCATTTTTATAAGTCAAGATAAGTATGTCAATGATATTTTGAAGAAGTTTGGATTTGTAGATGCTAAGCCTGCCAAGACTACCATGGAAAAAGATAAGCCATTGCTGAAGGATGAACATGGAAAGGAAGTGGATATACACTTGTTCAGGTCAATGATTGGATCATTGATGTATCTTACTGCATCAAGGCCTGATATTATGTTTGCAGTGTGTGCCTGTGCAAGATTTCAAGTGTGTCCCAAGGAATCACATCTCAATGCAGTGAAGAGAATTTTTAGATATCTGAGGTATCAACCAAAATTGGGCCTTTGGTATCCTAAGGATTCACCATTTGATTTGGTATCCTACTCAGATAGTGATTATGCTGGAGCTTCTTTGGATAGAAAGTCTACAACAGGGGGTTGTCAATTTCTTGGAAGCAGGTTGGTGTCATGGCAATGCAAGAAGCAAACAGTGGTGGCTAATTCAACAACAGAAGCTGAGTATGTGGCTGCTTCAAGTTGTTGTGGACAAGTCTTATGGATGCAGAATCAATTATTGGATTATGGGTACAATTTCATGAATACTAAAATCCATATTGATAACAACAGCACACTTTGCATAATTAAAAATCCAGTGTTTCATTCTAAAACAAAACATATTGAGATAAGGCATCACTTTATAAGGGATTGCTATGAAAAGAAGTTGATTCAAATTGTTAAAATTCATACTGATAACAATGTTGCTGATCTTCTCACTAAACATTTTGATGTGGGGAGGTTTCAATTTTTAGTTGCTAACATTGGTATGATTAATCTTTGAAAACCTTATCTCTTTGTTTGTGTTAAAGTTTGTAATGCATGTGCTGCTTGTTATTCTGCTGCTTGTTAATATGTATATGTTTGAGATATAATGTACTATGCTGCTCATTGATTTTCTAACTCTACTGCTACTACATATGTTGGTTGTTTGCTTTGTGGTGTTTGGTCTAACATTTTGCAGGCATATGAATGGTGATTTGCAAGAATTGAAACAAGAAAAGTTCATATCATTAATTCATTCCAGAAAGTACAAAGATCATACATCACAAGACAAAACACAAAAACAGATATCCTAACCTAACACCTACATCTTCCTAGGGCATGGAAGCCCAAGCACAACCTCTATATCCTTTGGGAGAGGAGGGTTTTGTCTTGATGGTCCAAGAGAAAGACCAGGTGATGGTTGTGGCCTCGCCCTTGAAGATTGTGGCCTTGGCCTTGAAGACTGTGGCCTCTCAGGAGTGGCTGGTGGATTGGTTGGTGGTTCTTCTTCCTCTTCATCTGAGGATGTGAAGATGAAGGGAGATTGATGATGATGCACTTGAGGAGGTGGTTGCACAAACGTCCAAGCTTGGTCGTCTGATGATTCTGATGATGCTGGAACCTCAGGGGACATCGGTTGTTTACCTCTTGAGGTGCTTGGAGTCTGATTGAGGTTGAGAAGATCTTTAAACACTGGAAGATCATGCTTCCTCTTGCGTGCTTGTTCTTTGGTTCTACAACCAAATCTTGGAGGACGAAAGGGTGGAACAAAGGGTTTCATTGGGGATTCATCCTCTGATGATGAATCAGAGGAAATATTAATTATTTCGGGTGTTGATTTCATTGTGTGATGGTTTGATTGTAAAGATGGATAGTATTGATTGTGTGTGAGGCGTTTTTGAAAGTGATTAGGGTTTGATTGCGTAATTTGGGGAAAAGATCTTGCCGGTTTTATAGGGATTACGGAGTGAGATGTGCATTAATTGTTATGATTTTGTTGACCAAGGTCTATAGTCAACCCTGCTGCTGGCTCCAGTTCACTCTGCTGCTAATTCTATCACTCTGCTGCTAGTTGTGAATGCTACGGTTCTGCTGCTACGGTTGTAAGTAAGAGGGTGTTATGTGTAACTTTCATCCATCAGTTTAAAAACCTAATTGACCTTCATTATTGGTTTTCATATGTTCTAAATTGAAGTTATCACAAACCCTTACACCTAATCATTCCAATAATCACAAATCCCCAATTCACTAAAACCTAATTCATGGAGCTATCACGTACCTGGGTTGAGCAACACAATAGTGTGGTTGTTTTGAATGAAGAGTTAGTTCCAGAAGGTTTCACAGACATGGTAAAGTTTTTGAATGCTACTTCTCTTAGGTATGCACTCACTGTGAACCCTACTATATATGTTTCCTACATCAAACAGTTTTCGTTTACTGCCAAAATCAAAACTATGAATGGGGAAAAACATGTCAGTGCTTTTGTTGATGGGCAAAAGGTTCGTGTAACTGAATCATCAATAAGGGAATTTCTTCTCTTAGATGATGAGACAGAGACCACTTGCCTTGCCAATGATGCTATTTTTGCTGGTTTAAAAGAATTGGGATATGAGGGGAAACATACAAATTTAAAATTTCAAAAAGCTCTCCTCTGTCCTCAATACAAGTTTTTGATACATCTATTCCTTCATTGTTTGAGTCCTAAAACATCTGGGTGGCATGAGTTCAGTACTACCATTGCTTCTGCAATGATATGTCTGTGCAAAGGTCAACCATTTAATTTTTCAAAAATGATATTGGCTGGGTTGTTTAAAGGTGTTGAAGATGGGTCTTATTTGCTATATCCAAGATTTCTTCAAATCTTTATTGAAAAACAAATTTCTAAAACAAGAACCCATCTTGCTGAATATGATGCTCCAAAATTGGCTTCAAGGACTTTTACCTTTTTGAATAAACATGGCAAAGGTTTTTCTGGTGCACATACAAATCTTACTTCTTTTATGGAACAAATTGTGCACAACAACCAGGGTGAAGGATCAGGAAATCCCACTGATTCCAATCACACACCCAATCTTACTACATCTGTTACACAACCTACAAAACAATATTTCCGTAGGAAACCCAAAAAGAACACTAATCTACCTCAGGATAGTGTTAGTATGGCTGTACCAGATGAGGCTGTCCTAGGTGATGGAGAGGACATGTTGGCAAGGGCTGTCACTACTGCTTCTAGCTTTGCAGCAGAGCAGGACAGTGATAACATCATTAAGACCCAAACCAAGGCAACATCTAGAGAAAAGGATTCTTATGAGTCTGCTTCTCAGGATGATAACCCTAGCCAAATGGAAAATATAGGGGGCTCAGATGATCAAACTAGGTTTGATACTGAGTTTTTGTCCCAAGATTCACCTCTCGGACCAGGTCACACAGGTCGAAGTGATGAGGACAGGCAAGTGACTCATGAATTGACGGATCCACTTGTACATGATGACAATGTCAGTGATTCACCTCTCGGACCAGGTAATACAGGTCGAAGTGATGAGACTACAATGCAACTTATTAAAGAATTGACGGATACTTGTACTGCTTTAGGGTTGAGATGTGAGTCTTTGGAAGATAAGGTTCTTACTCTATCTGATGTTGTTGCTGGTCAAGCCAAGGTCATAACCAAAATGCGAAAACAGATTAAGAGCTTCAAGAAATCAAGATCTTCAACCTCATTGAAAAGATTAAAGAAAGTGGGGACTACTCAGGTTGTAAGTTCTTCTGAACCATCTACTCATTTGGAAGAGGATGCTTCCAAACAGGGGAGGAAAGAGATTGTCATGGATTCAGGGGAGGTAAATCTTGAAAAAGTTGATAATGTTCAAGATATGGATGCTGGATTAGTTTCAGGGGAGGTTCCAGTGATTGAAGATATGGATGTGGATAGTCCTCAGAATGATGAAAACTTTGTGGTTGCTGATAAGTCTGGGAATGAAGTTGTTATGGAAAAAGTGGTTGCTGCACAAGAAAAGGTGGTAGATACTCTTAAAACTTTGGAGTCTGAGCAACTAGTGAAGGCAACAGGGTTGATGGGTAATGTGTTGAAGACTTTGGACTCTACTGCTGTTCATGTTTCTGCTGCTAAGAATGTTGATGGTTCTGCTGCTAGTGGAACTGTGAATGCTGCTGAAGTTCAAGACTCTGCTGCTGGATCTATGGACAATGCTGCTGCAGAGGCAATGGTCTTGCTAAGTAAGAAGACTGCTGCTGACACCCATACACCACAATTATCAACTCCATCATTATCACAACCTATCACAACAACAAGCATAACATCAGCAATAAGAAAACCTCAAAAAGGAATAACAATAAGAGAACCTGCTGCTACTCAAAAGAAGATAATCACATCATCTTCTACAGATAAGGGTAAAGGCAAGCAAGTTGATGTTCAAAGGTGGATATATAAAGGGGTTGATTTTACTGATGTACCTTTTGATTCTTGGCCTAAGCCATTACAAGTTGAACATGATGAAGCTGCTGCTATTAAAGCACAAGAGGCAATTAATTTGGAAGATCAGCAGCTGGCTGAGAAAGAGGCTGAAGGTTTAAGAATGTATGATGAATGGGATGATGAAAAGATCAGAATTGCTGCTGATATTGAATTAAACAAGCTGATCAAGATTGAAGAAAATGAAGTTCCAAATTTTAATGTGCAATCTTGGTTTAGTAATTTTGCTTCCAATAAGAGAAAAGAGAATGCTGCTGCTAGAAGAAAAGTTAAAGTATTCAAAGGTCCAACAGTTAAACAGCAAAGGAAAGAATATGAAAGGTATCTAAAGAATATGGGTGGATGGACATTGGTGCAGTTGAAAGCTTACTCTGACAAAGAAGTTTTTGATTTGTATCAACAAACCAAGAGGAGAACAGATACTTTTTATAATATGGGATGTGCTGAGGACTTGGAGCAAATTGCTCAGATGAACAAGAAGTTGGTGCCTGAGAAGATAGCTGAAGCAGAGCAGATTCAAGAAGCTTATGTTGTTGAAAAGCTTGAAAGTTATGCAACAAAGATTACTTCTTCTGTGCAAGGTGATAAAAGAAAAGGTGTTGTTCAAAAATCAATTGCCAAGAAGAAGAAGAGAAAAATTGGAGAAGGAAGCAGTTCAATGCCAGAAGGAGATATGTTTCAACATGATTTTGATCACATTCCTGCTGAGCATCTTAAAGAAAGATTGAAGGTGTATACTGTGGTTGGCAAAATGGAAGATCCTGAAGTTGTGGATGCTAAACCATTAGGAGTCAAATATCCAATTGTCAAAGTAACTACAGGGTATGATACTAACATTGGAACATTTCATGATGTCCAGAGATCTGATGGTAAGTCTCACAGGTTTCTCAGATTTCAACAAATGTTACACTACTTTGATAGAGAGGATGTTGAAGACTTGTGGAAGTTATTCAAGGCAAAGTTTGGAGCTAAGAAATTTGATGGTAAAAAGTATGAGATAGATCAAATTGATCATGTCTTAACTTCTTCTGATAATGTGTTATGGAGAGCTCTTAAGCTTATGTTTGAACCTTCAATGGATGACTCTGAATGGACAGAGATAGCTGATTACAAGGTAAGAAGATGGAGACTTTTTCAAGATTCTGGAGTTCATATGTTAACTCTTGGACCAATTACCTTGTACATGCTTGCTGAAAAGGATTACCCAGTGGTAAGATACTGGAATGTTGTTAATCAGATGGTTAATAGTGAAAGAACACTTAAACTGCAGAAAGATTATGATTCTGATGATCAAGCATTCAATTTGCTGACAAAATATAAGAGGATATTTGATCAACTGAATTCTCAAGGGATGAAGTGTTTGGAAGCATCCTTCTAGTGATACTTTGAGCTTTGAAGAAACTTGAATATTTAGAAATAAATATTAAGTTTAGGGGAGGATTGTTGGGTTTGACCAAGTGACACTGCTGCTATGTAACTCTGCTGCTGAGTAATACTGCTGATACAATGAAACTGCTGCTAGTGTTAATGACTCTGCTGCTGAAGACTATCTGCTGCTTGGTGAAACTACTGCTGAAGAGATTAGCATTGTATACGATAGGATAATTATGGAATAGATTCTTTGTATAGTTTATCTATTTAGATTATTCTTATCTTGTAGAGAAAGGTATTGTAAACCTAGTAGGACTCCTTGGCCTATAAAAGGAGGATCCTAGGGTTAGATTATGTACGTATTATTATTCACTTCAAGGTTGTAAAACCCTAGCATTATCGAGTGCTCGTATTAATAATATTGAAGTGTTGAAAGAGAATTCTTAATCTTCTTAAGTTAAGCTTTTATATTCCGCGTTTAAGCTTAAGTATTTGTCTAAGTTAACTTCTATATAAGATCGTATTAGCTCAACTGGGATCAACAATATTAACTTGCACTTTCTCCCAGGTTGGCCTATCAGCTGCACACGGTTGACTGGTTGGTTTGGGAGGAGTCATTGGTCCTCATTGTCTTGACGTCCACGATTTCCTCCAGCTCCACGATTTCTATGATTGCACCCATTTTCACCTGATCCTTGATTTCCTCGGTTCCATGATTCCCTACACTCATTCCTATAGTGTCCTTTCTTTCCACATCCATAGCAAGTAACATTTGCCTTACTCATAGCTTCAGGAGTAGCTTAAACCATAGCAAGTGGTCGAGCTCTACAGTCCTTAGCTATATGTCCCATCTTTGAGCAATTCTTGCACACCACGTTACATCATCCAGAGTGATTCTTGTAACATCGGCCACACTTGGGCGTATCTCCATTGTAGCTCTTCTTATCTCTATCTCCCATAGCATAAGCTTTAGTAGTTGCCTGTCGTTTGTTTCGGTGATCATTACCCTTAGAGTGATTATCCCTCTTCCTCTTTCCATTCTTATCTTTCTCAGCTCCTTCCAATACCAACGAGTCCATCAATTGTTGAGCGATCGTGATAGCCTCATGAATGTTAGCAGGCTTAGCAGCAATCACATCGTTCCTTGTAGCTACCGGCAACCCATCGGTATACCGCTCAATCCTTTGAGTCTCAGTCCTAACCATATCTGGGCAAAGCAAGGCTAACTCTCGGTAGCGGCGATTGTAAGTCGCCATGTCGGTACCTTTCACCTTGTGATTCCAGAACTCAATCTCCAGCTTCTTAACCTCGTTCCTTGGGCAATAACTTTGAATTAGCAAAGACTTAAATTGCTCCCATGTCATAGCATAAGCCACATCACTTCCAACCAAATTTTGGTAGTTGTTCCACCAGGTTAAAGCTTCGTCCTTAAAGGTAAAAGAAGCAAACTTTAGCTTAGCATTCTCCGCACAATTGCTGACATTGAACACTGACTCAGTTTTCTCTATCCACCTGACCAAATAGACCACTCCTTCAGTCCCACCAAACTCAATGGGCCACAAATTCGAAACTCCTTGTAGTTACATCCATTAACACGAACAGGTGGAAATGTTCCAGCAGAATTGTTGGAATGATTTGACTCAGCTAGTAGCTCAGCAACTCGTTGCTCCACAAGTTGATTGATCATTGCTTGATCCACAGTAGGTGCATTAGGTGGAACATGATCATTGTCTCCCTGAACATCAACATTTTGATTCCTGTTGTTACGGTTAGTAGTGTCCAGGTTATCAGGAGTAGGGGTTTCAACATTTCAAGTAGGACGGCGTCGTCGGCGACCAGGAGTAATCGTGGCAATTCTAGTTCGGGTAGCTCTGACAGGGTTTCGTCGTACAACCATTAATCTGAAACATCATACAAGGTTCGTAAGTCTCCGATAGCACTTATCATACACTCAACAAGAATTGAATAAATGAAGCCAAGTCATGGAAAGAATATCAATCATGCACCACAAGACATCAATACGACGAATAGGAACTCATTTTCCATAACATCAAAAAATCAAATAACATCATATAATAATAACCATCATCCATACAATAGTGATCCAACATCGTTCCAACTACAGAAGACACAAAAGATACTAATCGTTCCAAACGAGACGAATAATCAACGGAAAATACATCAAAATACGATAACTAGCTTTTCTAACCGAACACTCCTAGGTATAGAAAGCAACATAACCACATAATCCAACTATCTAGCCACGATGCTGGCGTAGGCTCCTCAACTCCTGCCTCACACCATCTAGCTCTCTCCACAATGATCCCAACTCCACACTATGGGTGTCGCTATCTCTCTTGAGGTCTGCTACCTCCTTTTCTAACTCAGTGTTTCTCTGCCACAACTTGCGATCAGCCTCGCGAGCTGTGATGAAACCTCGCTGTAAGCTGTCAATATGCTCATGAATCTCCATCGTGCCTCTCCTCATCGCTGTCGTCCTGCCCACGACAATAGTCATATCAACTCTCAGCTTAGCGATAAACTCTCCAATAACCATCTCAAGTCGGTCAGACAACCGCGAGATCCTCTCGCCCTGTGCAGTAATCTGAGCCCACATCCTACCAGTCTCACCCAATTATGCCTGCTCAGTAGAAACCTCAGATGGCGAATCCGACACCATGGGACTGCCAGGTGGCAAGTTAAACAAAAATGGGTGATCAGGTGAAACAGGCTCTAATGGATGTATCGGGGAATCAGGCTTCTCAGCCTCAACTGGCTGTGCTGGCAAACCATCATCATCAGGCATCTCCTCCTCCTGAGGATGATCCTCGTCCTCAGGGTCATCATCACCCTGTTCAGCCTCCTGAGGGTCATCAGCCTCATCCTCACCCTCGTACTCCTCCTCCTCCTCATCGGAAGAGTACTTCATCAATCATCGTCTCCTAATAGGTGAACCATGTGGTGATGGGGTAGGTGATCTAGGAAGACGACGCGATGATGTAGGTGGTGCATTTGACAGAAGAGCGTGAGCATCAAAGTGCAAAGGTGGTGAAGCAGGGCGTACCGACATACGTGCCGTAGCTCGATGGGCAAAACGTGGGTCCACACGAGCCAAAGCCTGATGAAGAGTAAGCTGTCTCAAAGTACCAGGGAGCCCTAGAGAAGATGAGGGTCCCTGCGTAGCAGGTGCAGCAGGCGGTGCAGAAGTAGAAGCTGTCGGTGACGCAGTAGCTGAATGCATGGCAATCCTGTAAGGATCATCAGGAGCCATGGTGATCTGTGTTGAGCGTACAGGTGCAGTAAGAATATCTTCAATAACATCAAACGTACGGGAGGCCATAGTCTATGACAACGGCGTAGGGTAGGTGTAAGTGTTTCAAAACAACTAAACCGCGAACTCAAAATACCGTATGAAACCATCATAAAAATCCCAATCATATAGTTCAAGAAAGATTTAAAAATACCGCATTACTAAAACATTTATAAAAATAATTAAGCCATATAATTCCTCAAAACGCCATCATATCACTTAATCAATAAATCCCATGTGCTCAAATCATCTCAAAACAATCTCATATCCACTATTCATTTCAATATACCTTAATATAAACAATGATGCTTCGGCTTGGCGGGCTGGCGAGCATTGTGGGAAAGATTCTGATTGTATTGAATACTTGTGAAAGGATTCTTTACTTTGTATTGAATTGTGCAAACACTTGAGATGTTAAACTCAGTAATGTGTTTAGGATATTTATGAATGAATGTGAGTTAGCATGCGGAATCTACTAAAACACACTAAAGGAACAAAGGTGGTGAATAAGTAAAATGGAATGAGTTGCAACAAGAATAACACAAAATGATTCAATATTATTGATGAAATAATACGGGTGATCTAAACTATCACCAGGATTACAAGTGTAACCTTGAATCTTTGATATGTGAAAGAGTTCAAATATGGAAGTTATACATGAAAAGATGAGTGTTGTTCTATATGGTTATGTAAGAGATGTGTGTAAGAAGGTGTCTTAAGGGTTCCTTTTATAGTATAAGGAGCCCTTGTTACAAGTGGTCAAGTTGCTTAATATAATATACTAGAGATTTATCTTATCCTAATATTACACCTTTCAAGGTAAAATACTCAATTACATCTACTGAGACTTATGTACTACTTTTACTTAACGTATAACTTTGTACAAAGACTAATAATACAAGTAAATATCTCAAAATAAACTATAGCAACTTGTTGTGAATACTGACAGGACCTTCTTTAACTAGCAGTACCTTCTTACCCAGAAGGTACTGTTAGTATATCTTCATTATCAGCAAACTGAAGAGGCAGGCTTAACTATCACTAGCAGGCTCTTCTGGCAGACTCTTTACCTTGTGCATTTTATTCCCAACAATCCTCCCCTAAACTTGTTATTCCCATACAAAATAACCAAGTTTCTTTTGTGAATAAAATTCATACCTTGAGGATTTGAGGGAACTCTTCCAAAAACTTTATCTAGATCTTCTTAGGCTTTCATACTGATTAAGTATGCTTTCCTTCAATCTTTTGACTGCATCAGTTTCTTCTTCACATAATAGTTTGTTGGAGATCAAGACTGACAGCACTTCATAGCTTAAGGGGTACTCTTTTTCACCTAGCATAAAGAGCTCTATTCCACTCTGAGTGGAAAGATGATGTACATGACTCATGCTAAAGTACTCCCATGTAACAGATAAATCATAGTAAGGAAATTTCCAATGAGTATCAGTAGGATTTGGATCATACAATCTGCTGAATTCTACCCATAGTTCTTGCTCCTTTGCATCTGGCATGTATTTGGTTTTCAGCTTCTCTTGAACTAATACCCATAATTCATCTAAATCCATTCTGCTACATGCTCTGAGTAGATTTTCAAAGTTCTTGAAAATCTCAACCTTGTTTCCAACTCTTGTTATCTTCCATGCTTTGCCAAACTTGTCATTGAATATTTCCCAATCTATGACTGGATGCCTTGCATGTAATGGTTCAGCAAAAATAACTTGTGGAACATGGACAACCATTTCTCTTGATTGAACAGAAGGTAATTCTGCTTTCTCTTTTTGTTCCTTCTGATCATCTTCTCTTCCTTTGGAAGGTCTTTCTTGAGTATCTATTAGAAAACTGGTTTTGTTTCTTTTGTAAGCCTCTAAGTATAGAAGCTTCAATTCATCAAAGGATTTATCTTTGAGTTGATGATCTTTCATGTTTACTTCTCTTTTCAGATATATCTTGAAGAACTTCTTCTGATCTGCTTCAGAATGTGGCATTTTGAATCCTTTCTTCTGATTCTTCTGAATCTGCTGATAGACATCATCCAATGCCTCTTGATTGTATTTCTTGGTGATGAAATCATTGAGCTTGATTGTCATTTCTTTTGAGCTAAGAGATTCATCACAAATCAGGGTATAAGCTTCACCTCTTACAATTGGGTCAATGGAGATGATGTATTGCAGCTGAGCATCAAACTTTTCTTGCAGCATTCTTGATTCCTCTTCAGCCCTCAATACTTCTTCTTCATGAAGCTTTCTGGACAACTCTTCATCTATAGCCAATTGTACTTGTTCTTGCTGCTTCATCTTTTTAGGTTTTGGTTCATCATCAACCACAATTTTCTTGCCTTTATCTTTTGATGATGATACTGGACTTGGAGCAGCAGATTGCTCATCAGAAACACTAAACCTCCCCTGAGGTTGTGATCTTCTCTTTCTTTTATAAGACACTTGAGCAGATCCTTTTAAATTCATATCTAATAGCCTCTGAATCCTAGCAGGCTCTTGCTCTGCTTCAGCAGTATCTGTAGCAGCAGTATCTTTCAAGCTAACAGGCTCTAGCTCTTGAGTAGCAGGCTCTTCATCAATCACTGGAGCTCCTTCATGAAACTGAAATGGAATTTCTTCTTCATCTTTAGAACTACCCATCCTCCCCTTTTTGGAAGAGAGACCCAAACCCTCTGCATCTGAACTTGAGGAACTATAAACAAACAACTGAGTAGACTTTTTACCCTTCAACATCTTCACTTTCAACTCTAACTTCTCAACCCTCTTAACTAACTTTGTGTTGATGTCTGTAAAATGCTTGTTTTGACTTTCAAGTGAAGTTTGTAAGTTCTGCACTTGCTCTTTTAATTCCTTGATAGTCTGAGCATCTACATTTTGTTGTGGAGGAGACTGAGGTGTTGAGTTATGATGTGATACTGATTGTGATGTTGCAGATGGTGTGTGTGTTTGTTGAGGAGATGGTAATGGGACTGTGGATGGTGGTGTGACTGATGGTACTGGTGGTGTGGGTGATGGTACTGGTAATGGATGTGGTGATGAATGATCAGGTTCTTCAGAATGTTGTGGTAACATTTCCTCAAAAAGTGGGACTTCTTCTCCTTGAAAACCAATTTTCATGTTTGAAAACACCTTGTGTGTAAGTTTGGGAGTCTGAAAAGGTTTGTTTGGGGGAAGCAACAAATGTTTGGATTTGTTTATGAGACACTGAATGAACCTTGGGTACATCAAAAACTTTGTATCACTGTCCACATTTTTAACCAATCCTTCAAAGATGTATTTTGAAAAGTTGAATTTCTTGTTTGTTGCCAGGCAAATGAGAGCTGCAGCCATGTTACCACTAAATTGCTCCCATGAGGTTTTCTTTTGGCTTAAACAATGAAGGATGGTATGAATCAAAAATCTCCATTGAGGGGTAAAATGCTTTTTAAGAAATGTAAGCTTTGTAGAAGTTACATTATACCCCATTTTTGTCAATTTTTCAAAGATTTCAGTATCAGGTAGTTGACTAATGCCATCTGAATCATCCAAATGAAGATGTCTTCTAATGGATGCTTCGGTAAAAGTCAAGGTTCTACCATCCACTTTGGCTATTATCTCTTGAATCCCATCCTCAAGAGTATTAAGTTTAGCAGTTTGCCAAAATTGTGAAATTTGAGATTCAAAAATAGTGGGATTCACGAGTAAAGCAAACCTGACATAAGAATTGTTTAGAAAATCCACTGCTTGATGAAAGGTTTCATTGTCATCAGACTTTTCCAAAAATGCCAATTGATTGTGACGTTTGACAAAACTTAGACGAGCCATGGTGAAAGGTTTGATTTCAATGGTGGGATTTGATTGTTGTACTGGTAGAGAATAAAAGGTGAGTGTGAATTATGATAAGGATTGAATATGAGAAAAATAACTTTTGACCGACTATAACAGATATGGATAAGAAATTTAAGAGGCGGTTAAAAAGATCTTTTATTATAATAACTATATCCTTAAAAACATGAAGAATTCACAAAAATACCCTTTTAAGAGCAACGGCTATAATTTTGCCTGACAGACTCAACGGCTATGTAGCAGTACCATTTTACTCTACCAGTACTAAAATTTGAACTACCAGTACCTTGTTTTGAAATAAAAACATGGCAGTCTCTTTGAAATTTTAGATAATATCCCACATAGTTTTTAGCAAACTACCAGCTATCAACGGATTTGATAAGTCTTTACCAAGAGCCGTTTGCTTTGGACTAGTCAGTTCGTTTAAGTTTTTGAAACTGGGTGAACTGATTACCTTATAGTTTTTAGCAAACTATCAGCTATCAACGGATTTGATAAGTCTTTACCAAGAGCCGTTTGCTTTGGACTAGTCAGCTCTTAAAGTTTTGAACAACTTGGTGAACTGATTACCATGTCCATATCTTGATTGTGTTAGCAAGCTTTGAGTAACCTGAAATGGTTAGTTGTAAACAAAAAGAACAGAGTGCAAAGCACTTTGTTTTATAGCATTGATAACATTTAAACATCAAGATGAGCAAAAACAGAGCAAATTGTGAACTAGCAGTACCAATTTTGTACTGACAGTACCTTATGACTAACTAGCAGTACCATGTTTATAGTCCAGAACTTGTTTATTTATATACAAAACACATGTTTTTCAAAGATTTATCATACCAATACCTGCAACCAGATATTTAAACCTACCTAAATCAAAAGCTTTGGTGAGAAGGTCTACAAAATTATTTTCAGAATCAATTTTGACAACTTGAATTAACCTTTTCTCATTGCAATCTCTTATGAAATGGTGTCTGATTTCAATGTGTTTTGTTTTTGAATGTTGAACTGGATTTTTTATGATACATATAGTACTGCTATTGTCAATATAAATAATGGTGTTAAGAAAATTGTACCCATAGTCAAGCAATTGATTCTGGATCCAAAGAACTTGGCCACAACAACTTGCACTTGCAACATATTCTGCTTCAGTTGTAGAGTTGGCCACCATTGTTTGCTTCTTGCATTGCCATGATATGAGTCTGCAACCAAGAAATTGACATCCACCAGTTGTGGATTTTCTGTCTAGGGTTGCACCAGCATAGTCACTATCTGAGTAAGCTACCAAATCAAAAGATGATTCTCTTGGATACCATAGACCCAACTTAGGCTGGCCTTTGAGATATCTGAATATCCTTTTGACTGCTGTGAGATGAGAAACTTTTGGATTGACTTGAAATCTAGCACATACACATACTGAGAACATGATATCTGGTCTTGATGATGTAAGGTACATTAGAGACCCAATCATTGATCTATAGTTGTGCATATCAACATCTTCACCCTCAGCATCTTTGTGTAACCCCTTTTCTGGATCCATTGGTGTACTTGCAACCTTTGAATCTGCAAACCCAAATTTCCTTAAGATCTCAGCTACATATTTATCTTGGCTGATAAATATGCCTTCATTTGATTGTTTCACTTGGAGACCTAAAAAGAAAGTAAGTTCCCCCATGGAACTCATTTCAAACTTACTATGCATAAGTTTTTCAAACTCTACACACAACTCTTGATTTGTAGATCCAAAGATAATGTCATCAACATAAATCTGCACTAGCAAGATGTCTTTCTTGGTTCTTTTGATGAACAAAGTTGGATCAATCTTGCCTCTTTGAAATCCATTCTCCAATAAATAGAAAGCCAATGTTTCATACCATGCTCTAGGAGCTTGGTGTAGACCATAGAGAGCTTTGGTAACCTTGTACACCTTGTCTGGATATTCTGCATCAATGAAGCCTGGAGGTTGAGAAACATACACCTCTTCTTCAATAGTACCATATAAAAAGGCACTCTTGACATCCATTTGGTAGACAGTGAATCCTATGAAAGAAGCATAGGCTAAAAATAGCCTAATTGCTTCAATTCTTGCAACTGGAGCAAAAACTTCTTCATAATCCACTCCTTCTTCTTGAGTATACCCTTGGGCCACCAATCTGGCTTTGTTTTTTATCACTATTCCCCTTTCATCTTTCTTATTCCTGAAAACCCATTTGGTTCCAATTGCCCTGTAGCCTTTGGGCAAATCAACCAGTACCCAAACCTTTTGTAGTTTAAATTGAAGTAGCTCTTCTTGCATTGCTTCAACCCAGCTTGAATCATCTAAGGCTTTTGTAATGTTTTTGGGTTCTACTTGAGAGAGAAAGCATGAAAACAGGCATATGTGGGCAACTTCATGGTTCTTTTCTTCATACACAGCTAGGACAAACCCATCTTTGTCTGAAGATAAGACTTGAGTTCTTGTTTTAACACCAGAATCAATGCTGCCAATCACATTTTCAATGGAGTGATCTTTGAGAATTCTTGTGTTGTGTGTTGTAGGAACATCATAGGAAATTGGAAGATTTCCAATTCCTATATCTTCTTGTAAGGAATCATCTGATAGAACATTTAATGGTTCAGCAGGACCAATTTGTGAACTAGCAGTCCCATCTGTTGAACTGGCAGTACCATTTTGAGAATTGACAGTACCATTTCCATTTTCAGAATTTTCTTGATTTCCTTGATTTTGAGTTCCATTATCTTGAGTTTCATAATCATCTTCAATCCCTTCATTTGTTTCTTGAATCCCTTGATTTGAAGAATTTGAAGGCTCTCCATGACTTGAAGATGAGTCCAATCCTGTCCAAACTGGCATCAAGATATAATCTTGACCCTCAGTTGTTTCATCATTGTCTTCAGAACCTGCATTACCATTAGTATTTGTACCTGTGACAGGCACATAATTCATAGATTCTGAAAGCTTATCAATGTCAAAACACCAATCTGGTCCAGTGCCTGCAACATTTGGTAGTTTCTCTTGGAACTCTATGTGCAGGTTTTCTTCCACTAGCCTAGTGTATTTATTATACACCCTATAGGCCTTACTTAGCAAAGAATATCCTATCATGTAGCCTTCATCAGCTTTTCCTTCAAACTTTCCTAGATGATCTTTGGTATTGAGAATAGTGACATGACATCCAAAAGGTCTCATAAAACTTAGAGATGGTGTTCTACCAAACAAAAGTTCATAAGGAGTCTTTCTATGAGGTTTAATTACAAGAACCCTATTCTGTACATAACAAGCAGTACCTACTGCTTCAGCCCAAAATGAAATAGGCAACTTAGAATCTACTAGCATTGTTCTAGCAGCCTCAATAAGTGTTCTATTTTTCCTTTCTGCTACTCCATTTTGCTGTGGGGTTCTAGCTACACTATATTCTCTTTTTATTCCTTTTTCTTTGCAAAATACATCCATAACTCTATTCTTGAGTTCTGTCCCATTGTCACATCTAATTACTTTTACTTTCTTATCAATTTGGTTTTCTATCCCTGTTATGTAGGACTTAAGGATCTCACTTGTTTCATCCTTAGTTCTTAAAAAGAAAACCCAAGAGAATCTGCTGTAATCATCAGTAACTACAAGACAATATTTTTTACCATTCAAGCTATTCACAGAAGTAGGACCAAAGAGATCCATATGAAGCATGTATAAAGCTTGAGAAATTGAGTTATGGGTCTTGGGCTTACAAGAAGCTCTATGTTGTTTGCCTTTTAGACAATCAACACAGGTTTGGTCATTTTGAAAAATCTTTTTGGGTAAACCTCTAACCAAATCATATTTTGCAATTGTATTGATTGTTTTGAAGTTTACATGACCAAGTCTTCTATGCCAAAGCATAGATTCATCCAATGAGGCTTTTGCTACTAGACAGGTTAAGCTCTCTTTAGGAACAATGTTCTTTAAATCAACAATGTACATATTGTTCTTTCTAGGGATTTTAAGAAGAATCTGACTTTCATCAGGGATCTTAAAATCAGGAGAAAGCACAATGCATTCAGTGTCAGTAAAAAGAACTTTGTTCTTTGTGTCACACATTTGTGAGACACTTAAGAGATTAAACTGTAGTTCTTTCACAAAATACACATTTTCAAAATCTAGTTTACTGGTTTTAATTGTACCTTTACCAGTAATCTTTCCTTTGATTCCTCCCCCAAAGGTAACATATCCTCCATCAAATGATTTGAAGTCTGTGAGGTAAGACATGTTGCCTGTCATGTGCCTTGAACATCCACTATCTACATATCCTTGATCTGCAATATCATTTGAATGTTCCTGCACATGTATACACATATTAGTTTCTTTGGGGTACCCAAGCCATGACTGACTTGGGTTTGCCTCGTGCATCAATGTAATCAAACCTTTGTAGGACTGTTGATGCACCATTTGGTTGGAGTGGTCTCCAAATCCAACATGCTGAGGACTTAACAGCAATTTTCTTTTTGACAGATTTTGTGGTTTTTGGTCTGACAGTACCAAATTTGGCAGTACCATTTGGTCTAGCAGGACCATATGGTCTAGCAGAAACTTTTGGTTTTGGTTTCCAGTCTTGTGTTTTATCCACAAAATTCCTTTCAATATGACTTTTCACAACTTTTGGTGTATGTTTGAAAGCATTATTTGCACCCTTAGCAGTGAACTTTGGGTAAACAGGCTCATTTGTTCTAACAGTATGATTGACTTTTGGTGTGTTAGATTTAACAGAACCTTTTCTGGGGTTACTTGCCTTAGACCTTGATGTACTCCCAGAAACCCAATTGTTACAATAAGCATGAGTATGATTAAAACTACCACAGTAATAGCATGCTTTATTGTACAAAACAAAGTTGTCACTAAGTTGATGTGACTTAAGATTGTTCCAATTTCTCTGACTACCTCTAGTTTTGCTATTACATTTAGCACAACATTCAACAGTTTTTAGAACAACTTTAGTCTTTGTTATACTCTCTACACTTTTAGGACTAATGAGGCCTACTTTGTTTCCTTTCTTAGAAACAGTCTCTTTTCTATTCTCATCAGATGTATAACCTTCAATAGTTGTAACATCTGAGCTCTTATCAGTGAGCACCTTTTCTTTTGAGAGAGAAGTATTACTTGTATTCTCAAAAGGTTCACTATTTTCTACAGGCTTTACTTTTTCTAGTGACTTATTTGTGTGCTCATGGAAACCTGATTCAGCAAGATCTAAACCTGGGGGACAAGGAATTCCTCTGTAGGGAGGAGAACATGTGTTGTATCCAATCCCAGATTTGATTTTCTTGTTCATTTGGTTCTCAACTATACTTTTAGTACAAGCAGAAGCATTTTCTAATGTTGTAACAGTTAGTTGAATATTATCTTTTGCTTGTTTCACTTTAGCAAACTCAGTTTTTAACAGGTTTATCTCAGCATCTTTAAGAAATATGTCTCTATTAAGAATAGCTTTTGTGTCAGAAAAGGTAAGTTCATTTTCTCTAAAGTGAATTATCTGTTTCTCAAGCTTGGACATACCACACTTATGATTAACTAGGTCTTGATGAGTTTTTCTTTGTTCTTCTTTCAGCTCATCATAAAGTTTTCTTAAGATTTCTAGTTCTTTAAAAACTTCACAAGTAGCAGAACATTTAGTAATTTGTACCTCAGGATTGGAGAGAGCCATTAAGGCTATTTCATTTGAGGATGACTCTTCTTCACCCATAAAGCTCCAATCAAAACCCAGCCCATCAATGGCTACCATTGCTCTTGTTTCAGTGATGTCCACTTCCTTGCTCTTGTTCTCATTGTTTCCCTTGTTCTTGTTCTCAAAACCTCTTCCCTTATCACCCTGCTTCTTTGGTCTTCTACATTCTCTTGAGTAGTGACCCTTCATGTGGCAGTTGTAGCACTCCACTTTTGATTTGTCATACCCAGCAGGTTCATTGCTATTGATGACAATCTTCTTTCCAGTCCTCATCAAATATTTCTTAGCCCTCATGCTAAGAAGTGAAAGCTGCCATTTTATGTCCATTTCTTCAAGATCATCATCACTGATCTCTTGAAGATCTTCAAAGGTCAATGTGGAACCATTGTGTTGTGATGTTAGAAAAGCACAACCAATTGTTTCATCTAAAATGGTTTTGGTACTGCTGGAAGTACTGGCAGTACCAAAATTTGTGTTGGCAGTACCTTCTTCTCTACCATCTTTTTCTTCATCAACTTTCTTGGTAGTACCATGAGATGACATGAATGCCATATTTCCAGAGCTTGAACTTGTAGACTTCTTTAGTTCATGCTCTACTATCTTGAAGTTGCTGTAAAGATCATTGAGACTCATGGAATTAATGTCTGGTTTGTTTTTCCAGACAATGACATGCATGGCCCATTCAGAGGGTAGACTTCTAAGAAATTTGGAGTTTAAGTCTTCTTGAGATATTATCACTTCATGAATGGCTAACTGGCTAGAGAGATTTTGTAGTCTATTGAACATGCTGTCCAATGACTCATTTGGTGTGGCTGAAAAGTTTTCAAACTGTTGTTTTAAAAGTGTTTTCTGAGTTTTCTTGGTAGCATCATTACCACCAAATCTAGCTACAATAGCTTGAAAAAGAGTTTTAGCACACTTGTATTTGTTAAAGACTAGAAGCTGGTCATTTGGAATAGACATGAGAAGCATACTCCTGGCTTTAAGATCATTTCTCTTTTGAATTCTTTCTTCAGCAGTTATTGGGTTTACTTGTACGGTTGTGACAAGTGCATCATCTACTGTGGAGGTGGTGGTTCCAGGTTTAAATGAGTTTCCTTCTTCAATAATCTCCCAAAGTGCATAGTCTTGCACTTGGAAGTATTGTTCAACCCTCAGTCTCCACATCTCAAACTCATTCTGTTTGAGTAATGGAAGTTTTGCAGCCACATTGGTTTGAATGTGCTCAACATCCATTTTTGCTTTGTTCTTTTATGTCGTAAATATCAGCCTAGCTCTGATACCACTTGTGGGAAAGATTCTGATTGTATTGAATACTTGTGAAAGGATTCTTTACTTTGTATTGAATTGTGCAAACACTTGAGATGTTAAACTCAGTAATGTGTTTAGGATATTTATGAATGAATGTGAGTTAGCATGCGGAATCTACTAAAACACACTAAAGGAACAAAGGTGGTGAATAAGTAAAATGGAATGAGTTGCAACAAGAATAACACAAAATGATTCAATATTATTGATGAAATAATACGGGTGATCTAAACTATCACCAGGATTACAAGTGTAACCTTGAATCTTTGATATGTGAAAGAGTTCAAATATGGAAGTTATGCATGAAAAGATGAGTGTTGTTCTATATGGTTATGTAAGAGATGTGTGTAAGAAGGTGTCTTAAGGGTTCCTTTTATAGTATAAGGAGCCCTTGTTACAAGTGGTCAAGTTGCTTAATATAATATACTAGAGATTTATCTTATCCTAATATTACACCTTTCAAGGTAAAATACTCAATTACATCTACTGAGACTTATGTACTACTTTTACTTAATGTATAACTTTGTACAAAGACTAATAATACAAGTAAATATCTCAAAATAAACTATAGCAACTTGTTGTGAATACTGACAGGACCTTCTTTAACTAGCAGTACCTTCTTACCCAGAAGGTACTGTTAGTATATCTTCATTATCAGCAAACTGAAGAGGCAGGCTTAACTATCACTAGCAGGCTCTTCTGGCAGACTCTTTACCTTGTGCATTTTATTCCCAACAAGCATTGGTTGAGTATCATTTTCTATAAAAATCGGTTATAGTTTAGGTGTCTATTTAACTAGTTCTCTATAACCTTGGCTCTGATACCAATCTTGTAACACCCCCAAAATTTGGTACAGCGAAAGACTCAACAAGCTTTCGGGGTGTTACGTGGGATTGGTATCCAACACAAGACATAAAAGAACGAGATAAAGTAAACATAAGAAAAACACAACGAAAACGGGGTTTTAAAGTTTACATTTATCCCAAATTTATCCAAAGTCTGGCCCAAAAGAAATAAACATAGGTCCACAATTATATATCAGAGTTTTAGAAAATAGATCCATAAACCAGGTGCCAAAGCCAAGCCTCCAATCCAAGCATCCAAGGGCATCACTTAATTACCTGAGAAAACGCGCTAAAAGTCAGCTTTCGCTGGTGAGATCATAGGTTTAAATTCATAACTAAATCAAGTGGACATATACGCAAAAACGCTTGCTAGCTAGACTAGGCCTCAATCATCCAACCAAAACGAACCAACCAAATCTAACCAACCCTATAGGTGCACACTATAGCTTAAATCAATCAAATCAATAACTTACCTAGTTCTTGACTAGGCCTCGCTCCATAACCAATTCAATAGCTTACCTAGTTCGGGACTAGGCCTCGCTCAACAACCAATCAATAGCTTACCTAGTTCGGGACTAGGCCTCGCTCTATAATCAAATCAATAGCTCACCTAGTTCAGGACTAGGTCTCGCTCTATAACCTACCTAGTTCTATAAGCATAGCAAGTTTTAAATAAAAGCGATAGAAGTCCACATAAAACAATTTGCACGTTTCTCACCCCAAGTATTGAAAACAAAGTTTAAGAGTAAAAGTGGGGATATGACTCACCTCAAGTCCAGCAATCAGCATAAGAAATCGATAGATGTAAGATGTAAAGCAACTCAAATAACGGCAACTACAGACTCGACACCTCCTAACAATATAAACGCGTTCAGAATCATTTCCTCAAAATTAAATATTCCCAATCCCGAACGTATTTCTTTTTACTTTCCAAAAATCCATTTCTCGTATTATTCTCATATTAGTTTGGAGTTTGGTATCCATACGGGTGGAGGGTCGACACAACTCACAACAAGAAGCCACAACGAAAAAGAACAAAATAAACACTCTATAGGTATAATATTAGTCAAATATATTATTTAAATAAATCATCGAAGCTTATCAAATCCGTCGATTTGATAATCTCCCATATTTATCTACATAATATATCGCTATAAGATTATACCCAAACCTAAATCACATAGCACGTATAGTACTATATGGGATGTATCAAAGTTTAATAAATTCTCTAATTATGCCGTAAAGCTTAACAAATTCATCAATTTGGCAAATTCACGAGATATTTAGTAATTCATCATTCTTGTACACATACCACAACCTATGGGCGTCGTAGGATACAATGCCCATTAATATATTCATTTTATATAACTAAATAGATCCTATTTAACCCGTCGATTAAATAAGTTACGTAGTTATAGAAAATGGATGTATTAAGCGTCACATATCCGTGACAAACACAAAAGTCACAAAATAATAATATAGCCCACTTGGACTCAAGCGTCCACAACCCCGTATAACTCGATAGTTTCCTCGTTTATTTAAAAATATATTTTTATTTAATATAATCATTCAACGTTATAGATTTCATCGTTATTTATAGTTGTTTATTTATAATAACGCTCCCGACATTTATTACACTACTCTCATAGTATATTAATTATTGTCACGTTATTATAATATATTACTCGTGATCGTTTTGTGGAAAACTAGAAGGGGGGGTTGAATAGTTTTACGTCTTTTTAATTTTATTTTGAAAACTTAGTTTAGTTTTGAAACCTTGTTTGCTTTTAAAACTTTGATTCAATCTTATGTGAACTCAAATCTTGAACAATATGAACAAGTATATCTAAGTATAAACAATAATAATAATGTATGCTAAGTATGTGAAATCAACACATGCATAATATAAACAATTGTAGCTATATACGAGAGATAAGTACGTAATCGTTTATTTTATAATCCTTAGTTATATTTTGTATGAAAACTATACTTGATCGAAATGATCAATTATATGTATGTAACCTTTTTAGTTTGATTGTAAAAACTTTGTTTTGTGAATAAAACTTTCGTTTGATCTTTAAGTAAAATCAATACTAGCACTATATGAGCAACTATATATATACGTCTACGTCTACAAAATTAATAACGATATAAGCAAGATAATAAGTAAGATATGGAAAGATCTAACCGCGAGACAAAGGATTTATAGTGGTTCGGCTACAAGGACACCTTCCTTGCCCTACTCCATTCCTCGAGTCACCTACTCGAGAGTTTTCTTCACTATATCAACAAGCTCCCTTATGGCGGAGAAAACCTTACACACCAATTACACACCAAAGCTTCGTCACAACGAAATCACACCTTCTTCACAACTACTTCACACCAATCTACTACACACCTATCTTCACAACTACTTCACACCAATATACTACACACCTATCTTCACAACTACTTCACAACTAACTACTTCAACTCTATCTTCTTCACACCAATAGATTTCCTAGCTTTTCTTCTTCACACCAAGCTATCAACTATTCACACAATCTATATCTAACACAACTATCTACAAGCAAATATTCACAACAATCTTCACAAAGAATATGTAAATAATCTTGATGATACACCAACAACTTGGATGTGGAGATCACAACAAGTTGTAATACTTCTTGTCTAGGAAGATAGAAGTATTCTTCTCTTGCACTTGAGAGGATGGAAATTGGATCACTTTGAAACAAAGAATATATACACTTATGATCAAAGGATGAGAGAATAGAAAAATAGATCTAGATCAGAAAGTTTAGAAGTGCAAAAGGTGGGGAAAAAATCCAGGTTTAAGGTGGTATTTATAGGCAAAAGTTTCTGACAGAGGAGCGTGGCCGGTCCCCTTAAATCATGGCCGGTCCCCTTAATTTTAAGGGGACCGCCCTTTATAATTAAGGGGGCCGCCCAGCTGAAACGGCCAGAAACTTTGTCTTTTAGTGGGGAAAGTTTATTTGGTGAAAAACTAACTGATTTTGGTTAAATATTTGAAATCATATATTTAGTATGATTAAAACATTTTTCCTTATTACCAAAAGTGTTTTTCAAAAATATATAATAAGATTATATAATTAAATAAACTTTGTATTAGTTAATTAAATACCCCTTTGATCATAGAATGCAATAAACACTTTGTTTATTCATACCTTAAGTGATTTGGATGTAAAGACAAATGTTAAGCACTAAAAACTTGTTTACGTCATAAGTTTTAGATTAAAGAGTTTATGCTTTGTAATTATCAAAACATAGAGACATTTTTAATTTGTTAACAATGTTTTTAGACATTATTAATTTATGTCAACAATCTCCCCCATTTTGATGATTACAAAACCTTAAACTCTTTAAACCTAAAAATTAATTTTTAGACAAGTATTAGAGTTTAACATTCACTTCTCCCCCTTTTTGTAAAATCAAAAAGGTTATGCCGACTAGCTTCGTAAATGAAGTTAGATGGGATAAAAGCTCCCCCTTGATGTGTGCTCCCCCTTGTTCGATGGCACCAAGGGATCGAGATATGGAATTCTCGCAAGAAAAATATTTGAAGCACAAGCATATATAGAAGAATATGCAATATACAAATAACAAGCATAGTAAACAAATATTAAGGATACATAACAATTAATTCAAAGTGATTATGTTAAAAGATCCTAATTTGCCAAAGAGAGCCATTGGACTTGCTTGTAACAAAAGGTTGGTTGATTCGTATTTGAAAGTGAAAATCATAAGCATATGGTATGCTTAGATGGTTGATGATGGAGTGTTTGGAATGAGGATGGTTGAGTTAGGATAAGGTTGTTGGATTAATGGAGGTTGTTGGATTAATGGAGGTATATGTTCGGGTCATGAATGTTGGATAGTTTGGTGGTGGAGAGTTTGTAGCAGAAGAGGTTGATTGAGGTTTTGGATGTTGTTCAAGTGAGGGTATTGGATGTGATCTAGTGAGAAGATATTCAATCCAAGTGTTCATTGAATGCAATGGTTTTTAGGAGAAAGATGCAACAAGGTCAATTGTTGACATGCTTCTCAAGTTGATTTATGTTGTGTGGTGATGAGGGTGATCTAGATGAAGGTGGATCCAAATTGCGTTGAGCAAGATGTAAGGCTAAAAGAGCACTAAGCTCATGGGCTTCTTTTAGCGCCTCAACGAACTTCAAGTGTTCGGAGGAAGGTGATGGTGGTGGAGCATGATAGTTGTCTTGGGTGATGGTTTGAACATGCAACATAGGAATGGCATGTGAAGTTGTAGGATGTGGTGGTGATACTCTTGGTGGTAGAGACATGTTTGAGCTTGGGTAATCATGAAAACATGATATGGGTGGAAGAGATCCTTCATGAGTGGATGGTGTTTTTGTTGAATGAGCAACATGTAAAGTGTTGGTAATGAGGTTGGGATTATTGTTTTGGGATTGTGCATGCTCATCATAAGAAGGAGCATTAGTCGAAGCACGAATGGATGATTTGTTGTTAAATGGATCATTTGTGTGAGAGTGAGGTTTAGGTGTTGGTTGATTATGAACAACATCGCTTGAGTTCTGAAAAGATTATGAGGTTTGAGTGTAATGTAGAAGGATATGGGTGAGTAAAGGTTTTTGATATGTAATGTTGGTGAGAAGGAAAGTGAGGTGTTAGGTAAGTAATGTTTGAAAACATAGGAGGAATTTGGTGTTGGATGTTTGACAACGTCATTTGATTTGACGGAATTTTTAAGGAAGTTAGGCTTTCTTCTCCAAACAAGTTTCTTGGTGGCTTTGGTTTAATGGGAGATGAAATGATGAGATGAGTGGAGATTGAGAGGAATGAGAGTGTTTATAGTGTAGGATTGGTGGGATCAAGGATGGATAAATATTAATGGAAGGTTTATGATAAAATAGGTTTGTGAATTTTGGGAAGTGTAGGATGAAATGGGCTAAAAAAATAGAAAAGGGAAACAACACCTTCGACCATCAGATGGCCGGTCCCCTTAATTGGAGGCCGGTCCCCTTAATAATTAAGGGGGCCGCCTTATGATTTAAGGGGGCCGCCCATCTGGTGATTCCCAGATTGCTAGAAAAGGGTTTTTGGTAGTGAATTGCAGAAAGGTTGTGTTTTTGGTTTCAAACAAGTCCAACTCTTTGAGGCAATCAAGCATATACTAATTATGTAGCCAAAGCATGTTAACCAAAGAGATTAAGTAAACAAGCAATTTCATCTAGCATGCAAACATACTCATGAAGCAAGTAAAATATAAGTGCTAGGAAACAGTAAGCAGCATCAAGTATTTCATAACTACATAACAATGAGGATTAATTCTAATGTGTATCAATGTGCAATAAGTGGGTAGTTATGATAGCATGTATTTCTAGACTTGTTACAAACAAAGTCTTAATGAACAAACCATGGTCCTCTTGATTTGATTTAGTTCACTTATAAGTGTCATTTATATAAATATAGATGACAAATATGAGATCATCATGCATGATTTTAAAAGAGACGTTTTTAGCATTATTCAACAATGTTTGAAAGTAAGTTTTCACTTGGATGTGAGAGTTATTTGAATAAAATAGATTGGGTTTTTACTTCAAAATGTGTGAATGAACGGTAAAGAATATTTTCCCAATCTTTAGTTTTGATCAAAACAAAATTGTGAATATTGATAGTGAAAACATGTTATTTAAAAGTGGGATAGTTATTTGAAAGACTATTTTCCAAAATGTGAGGTTTTTGCATATTTTTAGAGATATTAGATTTTTAACAACAAATATCATAAATCAAATATTTTAAAAAATGTTTATTAAAGATCTCATGCTCAAGAGGATTGGTTAAGCCTATTATTATCTCATGCTATCGTTTCTACATATCTTATGATCATAAAGGAAATGAAGACGATAATTTATATGTTAGATGCGAGAGTGTTGAATGGGGTATAACCTAACATCTATAGTTCCTTTGTTTTCGCACGCTTATCTGACTTAATGCCATAGTCTACGAGAGCTTGTTTCATCCATAGTTTTCTTACGCGAGGGATCTAATCCTACTTCTATATTTACGATTGATCCACTTAACTCATTTCACTTCATCACCATGAGTTTCCTAATAGTGGATATAGAAGATTTCCATTTTCTATTTTGTTCGGCAATGAACAATTTTATCTTATTCCTAGGAAAGTCAACCAATGATGTTTCTAGGTTATAAGAATATAAGCAATTATGTACTAAGCATTAATCTAACTAATCATTTATCTAAGCATGCAAATTATAGTGATGAACTTAAAAGAAACGCGTACCTTTTAGTCTTCAATGGAATATCTTCAAGCACTTCAAGTGACCATGTTGACTTATAGAAGTCATTTGTAGATGATATTCCAACTTCTTCCAAGATTGACAACTTAGCCACTTGGTCCCCATTGTCTAATTGGTCCAAAGTTGTTTGGTCCAAACATATTTAACATTTGGCTAGAATGCATGTATGGTGGTAATATTTCCCATTGTCTCATTGGTCCAAAGTTGTTTGGTCCAAACATATTTAACATTTGGCTAGGATGCATGTATGATGGTAATATTTCCCAAGGATTGTAACTTGGTTGATAATTCCACATTTGATTTCTAGTGTTATTGTAATATTGTCTATTTTGATTTCTTCTAGGTTGAGATGTTTTAGATCTAGGATGATGATTTTTAGTTTTTCTTGGTGGTGGAGTTTTAGATCTAAATTTAGGTTTAGAGGATCCTACTTCGGTCTTTAAGGATGGTTTATAAAAAGTTTTTACTTTTTCATCATTCGCAATGGGTATTTTTCTATCTTTTGTAAGTATATACTTAGGATTTGATTCTAATAATTTTTGTTTACTAGATTCACATTCAAACTTTATACTTTTATTTTCACTAGTTGAAACATTAGTTGAAGTTAATCCTAGACCGGTTTTATCTCCCGAAGTTTCTTGAGCACTTAGTATTTTCTTAAGTGGGTTATTACTATTTTTAAACCTGTCAAGTTTGAAAATTTCATCTTTAAGTTTTTCGTTTTCATTTTTAACCTCTAAGCAAGTTTTACATTTTACAAAAACTTCTTTTCCTTTTTCCAAATGTTGTAGTTTAATTTTTAATTCGAGTACTTCATTTTCTAATTGATTATTAATATGTTTTAGTGACTTATTTTTAGCTATAACCTTTTGACCTAATTTGCATAACCTATTATATTCACTATCTAGGTCTTTTTCGTCTAATGATAAATTTTTGTCACTAAAGTATTCGGTTTCGAAACGTACCTCGCTTGATGTCTTAGCCATAAGACACTTTTCTTCATTTGTGGTTTCTTTCTTGTCCTCATCGCTATCACTCCAAGCACCTCCGATAAACGCCTTTTGATTTTGATCTCTTGACATCATTGGACACTTTCCGATGAGATGATTTGGATTGCCACATTTAAAACACGTCCTTTCATTATATGGTTGCCTAACATATCTTCCTCGTCTTTTGAAGTATTTCTTGAAGTCTCGTACGGCCATAGCATACTCTTCATCGTCACTTTTGGAGGTTGAGCATTCTTCGTCACTAGAGTCCTTTTTAGCTTTCAACGCAATTTATTTGCTTTGCTCCCTTTTTCCATTGAGAATCTCGGAGTCTTTCTTTATTATTGCTTCGTAGACTTTCAGGTTGCCGATCAACTCATCAAGTTGAAGAGTTAACAAGTTCTTCGATTCTTCAATCGCCGTAACTTTAGCTCGCCATTTTGGATGAAGAGCCCTAAGAAATTTCCTAACAAAATTCTTACTAGAAAAATTCTCATCAAGTGCTTTTAAACTTGTGATAATAGTGTTAAATCTAGCAAAAGCATTATCTATTGATTCCTCCTCCGGAATCGTAAATTGTTCATATTGTTGAACAAGAAGATCTATTTTGTTATCTTTAACTTGACTATTACCTTGGTGAGTGATTAGTAAAGAATCCCAAATTTCTTTTGCGGTTTTACACCTAAAAATTCTTTCGTATTCTTTACGTGGTAACGCATTGTAAATAACCATTTTTGCTTCATTGTTTTTAGAAAGTCTTCTTTTTAAATCATCATTTTGTTTTTCAAAAGGTACTATTTCATCTTTATTTGTTTCGGGATTATTTTGAGTAGGTAAAAAATCACCATTAGTAATAACATGCCAAAGATCTAGATCATTTGATTTCACATAAGTTTCGAATCGATTTTTCCAATATAAAAATCCATCACTTTCAAATAGTGGTGGTCTTTGCATAGATTGCCCTTCTAAATATTTTTCAGATTCCATAGATCGTTACAAGTTTTAAAATACAATATATTTTAAAAATCTTGCTAGACCTGGCTCTGATACCAATTGTGGAAAACTAGAAGGGGGGGTTGAATAGTTTTACGTCTTTTTAATTTTATTTTGAAAACTTAGTTTAGTTTTGAAACCTTGTTTGCTTTTAAAACTTTGATTCAATCTTATGTGAACTCAAATCTTGAACAATATGAACAAGTGTATCTAAGTGTAAACAATAATAATAATGTATGTTAAGTATGTGAAATCAACACATGCATAATATAAACAATTGTAGCTATATACGAGAGATAAGTACGTAATCGTTTATTTTATAATCCTTAGTTATATTTTGTATGAAAACTATACTTGATCGAAATGATCAATTATATGTATGTAACCTTTTTAGTTTGATTGTAAAAACTTTGTTTTGTGAATAAAACTTTCGTTTGATCTTTAAGTAAAATCAATACTAGCACTATATGAGCAACTATATATATACGTCTACGTCTACAAAATTAATAACGATATAAGCAAGATAATAAGTAAGATATGGAAAGATCTAACCGCGAGACAAAGGATTTATAGTGGTTCGGCTACAAGGACACCTTCCTTGCCCTACTCCACTCCTCGAGTCACCTACTCGAGAGTTTTCTTCACTATATCAACAAGCTCCCTTATGGCGGAGAAAACCTTACACACCAATTACACACCAAAGCTTCGTCACAACGAAATCACACCTTCTTCACAACTACTTCACACCAATCTACTACATACCTATCTTCACAACTACTTCACACCAATATACTACACACCTATCTTCACAACTACTTCACAACTAACTACTTCAACTCTATCTTCTTCACACCAATAGATTTCCTAGCTTTTCTTCTTCACACCAAGCTATCAACTATTCACACAATCTATATCTAACACAACTATCTACAAGCAAATATTCACAACAATTTTCACAAAGAATATGTAAATAATCTTGATGATACACCAACAACTTGGATGTGGAGATCACAACAAGTTGTAATACTTCTTGTCTAGGAAGATAGAAGTATTCTTCTCTTGCACTTGAGAGGATGGAAATTGGATCACTTTGAAACAAAGAATATATACACTTATGATCAAAGGATGAGAGAATAGAAAAATAGATCTAGATCAGAAAGTTTAGAAGTGCAAAAGGTGGGGAAAAAATCCAGGTTTAAGGTGGTATTTATAGGCAAAAGTTTCTGACAGAGGAGCGTGGCCGGTCCCCTTAAATCATGGCCGGTCCCCTTAATTTTAAGGGGACCGCCCTTTATAATTAAGGGGGCCGCCCAGCTGAAACGGCCAGAAACTTTGTCTTTTAGTGGGGAAAGTTTATTTGGTGAAAAACTAACTGATTTTGGTTAAATATTTGAAATCATATATTTAGTATGATTAAAACATTTTTCCTTATTACCAAAAGTGTTTTTCAAAAATATATAATAAGATTATATAATTGAATAAACTTTGTATTAGTTAATTAAATACCCCTTTGATCATAGAATGCAATAAACACTTTGTTTATTCATACCTTAAGTGATTTGGATGTAAAGACAAATGTTAAGCACTAAAAACTTGTTTACGTCATAAGTTTTAGATTAAAGAGTTTATGCTTTGTAATTATCAAAACATAGAGACATTTTTAATTTGTTAACAATGTTTTTAGACATTATTAATTTATGTCAACAATCTCCCCCTTTTTGATGATTACAAAACCTTAAACTCTTTAAACCTAAAAATTAATTTTTAGACAAGTATTAGAGTTTAACATTCACTTCTCCCCCTTTTTGTAAAATCAAAAAGGTTATGCCGACTAGCTTCGTAAATGAAGTTAGATGGGATAAAAGCTCCCCCTTGATGTGTGCTCCCCCTTGTTCGATGGCACCAAGGGATCGAGATATGGAATTCTCGCAAGAAAAATATTTGAAGCACAAGCATATATAGAAGAATATGCAATATACAAATAACAAGCATAGTAAACAAATATTAAGCATACATAACAATTAATTCAAAGTGATTATGTTAAAAGATCCTAATTTGCCAAAGAGAGCCATTGGACTTGCTTGTAACAAAAGGTTGGTTGATTCGTATTTGAAAGTGAAAATCATAAGCATATGGTATGCTTAGATGGTTGATGATGGAGTGTTTGGAATGAGGATGGTTGAGTTAGGATAAGGTTGTTGGATTAATGGAGGTTGTTGGATTAATGGAGGTATATGTTCGGGTCATGAATGTTGGATAGTTTGGTGGTGGAGAGTTTGTAGCAGAAGAGGTTGATTGAGGTTTTGGATGTTGTTCAAGTGAGGGTATTGGATGTGATCTAGTGAGAAGATATTCAATCCAAGTGTTCATTGAATGCAATGGTTTTTAGGAGAAAGATGCAACAAGGTCAATTGTTGACATGCTTCTCAAGTTGATTTATGTTGTGTGGTGATGAGGGTGATCTAGATGAAGGTGGATCCAAATTGCGTTGAGCAAGATGTAAGGCTAAAAGAGCACTAAGCTCATGGGCTTCTTTTAGCGCCTCAACGAACTTCAAGTGTTCGGAGGAAGGTGATGGTGGTGGAGCATGATAGTTGTCTTGGGTGATGGTTTGAACATGCAACATAGGAATGGCATGTGAAGTTGTAGGATGTGGTGGTGATACTCTTGGTGGTAGAGACATGTTTGAGCTTGGGTAATCATGAAAACATGATATGGGTGGAAGAGATCCTTCATGAGTGGATGGTGTTTTTGTTGAATGAGCAACATGTAAAGTGTTGGTAATGAGGTTGGGATTATTGTTTTGGGATTGTGCATGCTCATCATAAGAAGGAGCATTAGTCGAAGCACGAATGGATGATTTGTTGTTAAATGGATCATTTGTGTGAGAGTGAGGTTTAGGTGTTGGTTGATTATGAACAACATCGCTTGAGTTCTGAAAAGATTATGAGGTTTGAGTGTAATGTAGAAGGATATGGGTGAGTAAAGGTTTTTGATATGTAATGTTGGTGAGAAGGAAAGTGAGGTGTTAGGTAAGTAATGTTTGAAAACATAGGAGGAATTTGGTGTTGGATGTTTGACAACGTCATTTGATTTGACGGAATTTTTAAGGAAGTTAGGCTTTCTTCTCCAAACAAGTTTCTTGGTGGCTTTGGTTTAATGGGAGATGAAATGATGAGATGAGTGGAGATTGAGAGGAATGAGAGTGTTTATAGTGTAGGATTGGTGGGATCAAGGATGGATAAATATTAATGGAAGGTTTATGATAAAATAGGTTTGTGAATTTTGGGAAGTGTAGGATGAAATGGGCTAAAAAAATAGAAAAGGGAAACAACACCTTCGACCATCAGATGGCCGGTCCCCTTAATTGGAGGCCGGTCCCCTTAATAATTAAGGGGGCCGCCTTATGATTTAAGGGGGCCGCCCATCTGGTGATTCCCAGATTGCTAGAAAAGGGTTTTTGGTAGTGAATTGCAGAAAGGTTGTGTTTTTGGTTTCAAACAAGTCCAACTCTTTGAGGCAATCAAGCATATACTAATTATGTAGCCAAAGCATGTTAACCAAAGAGATTAAGTAAACAAGCAATTTCATCTAGCATGCAAACATACTCATGAAGCAAGTAAAATATAAGTGCTAGGAAACAGTAAGCAGCATCAAGTATTTCATAACTACATAACAATGAGGATTAATTCTAATGTGTATCAATGTGCAATAAGTGGGTAGTTATGATAGCATGTATTTCTAGACTTGTTACAAACAAAGTCTTAATGAACAAACCATGGTCCTCTTGATTTGATTTAGTTCACTTATAAGTGTCATTTATATAAATATAGATGACAAATATGAGATCATCATGCATGATTTTAAAAGAGACGTTTTTAGCATTATTCAACAATGTTTGAAAGTAAGTTTTCACTTGGATGTGAGAGTTATTTGAATAAAATAGATTGGGTTTTTACTTCAAAATGTGTGAATGAACGGTAAAGAATATTTTCCCAATCTTTAGTTTTGATCAAAACAAAATTGTGAATATTGATAGTGAAAACATGTTATTTAAAAGTGGGATAGTTATTTGAAAGACTATTTTCCAAAATGTGAGGTTTTTGCATATTTTTAGAGATATTAGATTTTTAACAACAAATATCATAAATCAAATATTTTAAAAAATGTTTATTAAAGATCTCATGCTCAAGAGGATTGGTTAAGCCTATTATTATCTCATGCTATCGTTTCTACATATCTTATGATCCTAAAGGAAATGAAGACGATAATTTATATGTTAGATGCGAGAGTGTTGAATGGGGTATAACCTAACATCTATAGTTCCTTTGTTTTCGCACGCTTATCTGACTTAATGCCATAGTCTACGAGAGCTTGTTTCATCCATAGTTTTCTTACGCGAGGGATCTAATCCTACTTCTATATTTACGATTGATCCACTTAACTCATTTCACTTCATCACCATGAGTTTCCTAATAGTGGATATAGAAGATTTCCATTTTCTATTTTGTTCGGCAATGAACAATTTTATCTTATTCCTAGGAAAGTCAACCAATGATGTTTCTAGGTTATAAGAATATAAGCAATTATGTACTAAGCATTAATCTAACTAATCATTTATCTAAGCATGCAAATTATAGTGATGAACTTAAAAGAAACGCGTACCTTTTAGTCTTCAATGGAATATCTTCAAGCACTTCAAGTGACCATGTTGACTTATAGAAGTCATTTGTAGATGATATTCCAACTTCTTCCAAGATTGACAACTTAGCCACTTGGTCCCCATTGTCTAATTGGTCCAAAGTTGTTTGGTCCAAACATATTTAACATTTGGCTAGAATGCATGTATGGTGGTAATATTTCCCATTGTCTCATTGGTCCAAAGTTGTTTGGTCCAAACATATTTAACATTTGGCTAGGATGCATGTATGATGGTAATATTTCCCAAGGATTGTAACTTGGTTGATAATTCCACATTTGATTTCTAGTGTTATTGTAATATTGTCTATTTTGATTTCTTCTAGGTTGAGATGTTTTAGATCTAGGATGATGATTTTTAGTTTTTCTTGGTGGTGGAGTTTTAGATCTAAATTTAGGTTTAGAGGATCCTACTTCGGTCTTTAAGGATGGTTTATAAAAAGTTTTTACTTTTTCATCATTCGCAATGGGTATTTTTCTATCTTTTGTAAGTATATACTTAGGATTTGATTCTAATAATTTTTGTTTACTAGATTCACATTCAAACTTTATACTTTTATTTTCACTAGTTGAAACATTAGTTGAAGTTAATCCTAGACCGGTTTTATCTCCCGAAGTTTCTTGAGCACTTAGTATTTTCTTAAGTGGGTTATTACTATTTTTAAACCTGTCAAGTTTGAAAATTTCATCTTTAAGTTTTTCGTTTTCATTTTTAACCTCTAAGCAAGTTTTACATTTTACAAAAACTTCTTTTCCTTTTTCCAAATGTTGTAGTTTAATTTTTAATTCGAGTACTTCATTTTCTAATTGATTATTAATATGTTTTAGTGACTTATTTTTAGCTATAACCTTTTGACCTAATTTGCATAACCTATTATATTCACTATCTAGGTCTTTTTCGTCTAATGATAAATTTTTGTCACTAAAGTATTCGGTTTCGAAACGTACCTCGCTTGATGTCTTAGCCATAAGACACTTTTCTTCATTTGTGGTTTCTTTCTTGTCCTCATCGCTATCACTCCAAGCACCTCCGATAAACGCCTTTTGATTTTGATCTCTTGACATCATTGGACACTTTCCGATGAGATGATTTGGATTGCCACATTTAAAACACGTCCTTTCATTATATGGTTGCCTAACATATCTTCCTCGTCTTTTGAAGTATTTCTTGAAGTCTCGTACGGCCATAGCATACTCTTCATCGTCACTTTTGGAGGTTGAGCATTCTTCGTCACTAGAGTCCTTTTTAGCTTTCAACGCAATTTATTTGCTTTGCTCCCTTTTTCCATTGAGAATCTCGGAGTCTTTCTTTATTATTGCTTCGTAGACTTTCAGGTTGCCGATCAACTCATCAAGTTGAAGAGTTAACAAGTTCTTCGATTCTTCAATCGCCGTAACTTTAGCTCGCCATTTTGGATGAAGAGCCCTAAGAAATTTCCTAACAAAATTCTTACTAGAAAAATTCTCATCAAGTGCTTTTAAACTTGTGATAATAGTGTTAAATCTAGCAAAAGCATTATCTATTGATTCCTCCTCCGGAATCGTAAATTGTTCATATTGTTGAACAAGAAGATCTATTTTGTTATCTTTAACTTGACTATTACCTTGGTGAGTGATTAGTAAAGAATCCCAAATTTCTTTTGCGGTTTTACACCTAAAAATTCTTTCGTATTCTTTACGTGGTAACGCATTGTAAATAACCATTTTTGCTTCATTGTTTTTAGAAAGTCTTCTTTTTAAATCATCATTTTGTTTTTCAAAAGGTACTATTTCATCTTTATTTGTTTCGGGATTATTTTGAGTAGGTAAAAAATCACCATTAGTAATAACATGCCAAAGATCTAGATCATTTGATTTCACATAAGTTTCGAATCGATTTTTCCAATATAAAAATCCATCACTTTCAAATAGTGGTGGTCTTTGCATAGATTGCCCTTCTAAATATTTTTCAGATTCCATAGATCGTTACAAGTTTTAAAATACAATATATTTTAAAAATCTTGCTAGACCTGGCTCTGATACCAATTGTGGAAAACTAGAAGGGGGGGTTGAATAGTTTTACGTCTTTTTAATTTTATTTTGAAAACTTAGTTTAGTTTTGAAACCTTGTTTGCTTTTAAAACTTTGATTCAATCTTATGTGAACTCAAATCTTGAACAATATGAACAAGTATATCTAAGTGTAAACAATAATAATAATGTATGCTAAGTATGTGAAATCAACACATGCATAATATAAACAATTGTAGCTATATACGAGAGATAAGTACGTAATCGTTTATTTTATAATCCTTAGTTATATTTTGTATGAAAACTATACTTGATCGAAATGATCAATTATATGTATGTAACCTTTTTAGTTTGATTGTAAAAACTTTGTTTTGTGAATAAAACTTTCGTTTGATCTTTAAGTAAAATCAATACTAGCACTATATGAGCAACTATATATATACGTCTACGTCTACAAAATTAATAACGATATAAGCAAGATAATAAGTAAGATATGGAAAGATCTAACCGCGAGACAAAGGATTTATAGTGGTTCGGCTACAAGGACACCTTCCTTGCCCTACTCCACTCCTCGAGTCACCTACTCGAGAGTTTTCTTCACTATATCAACAAGCTCCCTTATGGCGGAGAAAACCTTACACACCAATTACACACCAAAGCTTCGTCACAACGAAATCACACCTTCTTCACAACTACTTCACACCAATCTACTACATACCTATCTTCACAACTACTTCACACCAATATACTACACACCTATCTTCACAACTACTTCACAACTAACTACTTCAACTCTATCTTCTTCACACCAATAGATTTCCTAGCTTTTCTTCTTCACACCAAGCTATCAACTATTCACACAATCTATATCTAACACAACTATCTACAAGCAAATATTCACAACAATTTTCACAAAGAATATGTAAATAATCTTGATGATACACCAACAACTTGGATGTGGAGATCACAACAAGTTGTAATACTTCTTGTCTAGGAAGATAGAAGTATTCTTCTCTTGCACTTGAGAGGATGGAAATTGGATCACTTTGAAACAAAGAATATATACACTTATGATCAAAGGATGAGAGAATAGAAAAATAGATCTAGATCAGAAAGTTTAGAAGTGCAAAAGGTGGGGAAAAAATCCAGGTTTAAGGTGGTATTTATAGGCAAAAGTTTCTGACAGAGGAGCGTGGCCGGTCCCCTTAAATCATGGCCGGTCCCCTTAATTTTAAGGGGACCGCCCTTTATAATTAAGGGGGCCGCCCAGCTGAAACGGCCAGAAACTTTGTCTTTTAGTGGGGAAAGTTTATTTGGTGAAAAACTAACTGATTTTGGTTAAATATTTGAAATCATATATTTAGTATGATTAAAACATTTTTCCTTATTACCAAAAGTGTTTTTCAAAAATATATAATAAGATTATATAATTAAATAAACTTTGTATTAGTTAATTAAATACCCCTTTGATCATAGAATGCAATAAACACTTTGTTTATTCATACCTTAAGTGATTTGGATGTAAAGACAAATGTTAAGCACTAAAAACTTGTTTACGTCATAAGTTTTAGATTAAAGAGTTTATGCTTTGTAATTATCAAAACATAGAGACATTTTTAATATGTTAACAATGTTTTTAGACATTATTAATTTATGTCAACACGTTTTATTTTTAATATACGCATTTATATATTTATATATACGTTTTTCACGTCTATATACTTATATAAACGTTTATATTACCAATAATATTATTACGAGTTTTATTATTAGTTTTTGATTATAAATATTTATCGAGTTATATGAGATGGTCACATGTCCGAGTCATCACTCTCGGCTCATAGTCCAAGTTCAAATAATATAATACCAAGTCAAAATCAAGTAATCCAACTCCGTCCAATCGATACCCATAACACGTGCTACAACAATAGGGTCCGACTACGGCACCCGACTAACCTATATCCGTCAATCTAATTTAACCATCACACATACGGGTTAAATTGATAACACAACTCCAAAATCGACAACACAACTCCAAAATCGATATCACAAGTCCAAATATTCCACTTCAAACTCCAATATACCATGAAACCATAATATCTAAAACAACGAACAATATAATCCGACAAGTATATATGACAACCAAGTAACATATCACACATACGGGTTGATTTACCAAGTCAAACCTGGGTCAATATTATACCACAAGAATTGTGGGTCCCACCCGAGACCTCTAGGGTCTCGGCTTGCTCTAGTCGAGCTAAACAAACCAAAAGAACCCCTTGGGTCGTCGGCCATACATCCAAACGACAACAAAAATGATGTTCCAAACAACCAAAAATCATCCAATAATAAAAATACTAATCCAAAACATCCTCAAATCAAAAACCAAAGACCAAGAATTATCGAGAAGCCAAAATAATCCGAAAATGACACATGCCGAGAGCATTAGCTCTTGGTTTGGTCTCGACTTCGCATCCACCAAGCAACCCGGATACCAAACTATTTTTTTTTATCAACCAAAACTTCATTTCCCATCATTATTTCACAAAACCCATTTAAGAAAATCGTGTACCCACGAATTGGGTAACACATCGAGACCCACGAGTTGAAACTCGTGGTCACTCACCTTCAAAACGACTCCAAGAATATATTTCTTCAAAAACCCAACAAGAAAAAGATGAAAAAGATAATGTTTAGGGGCGGTGGTGGTGATTTCGAGATGTTAGAGGTGTTTATTGGGCGCGTGATGTATACCTAAAGATAGATTGGGACAAGATGGTTAAGATGGTGGTGTTATCTTGGACGTGGGAGTGGCAGTGGTGGCTGTGGTTGCCGTTTAAGGTGGCGACGGGTATGGTGTTGAGGGAGGTGATACTATTTTTAGAGAGAGAGAGAGAGTAAGGGTGAGGGTGATTGTGTTTGTGTTTGTGTTTTGTGCCAGGTAAGACCCACAAGGACGATTTTTGTATTACACTCTATAAAAAAACATAATAATAATAATAATAATAATAATAATAATAATAATAATAATAATAATAATAATAATAATAATAATAATAATAATAATAATAATAATAATAATAATAATAATAATAGTAAGGTGGGTGAGGTAACCCTGGTGTAAAATACACGGACCAAAACCCGTAACTTATTAAAGATACCAAGTCTCTCGAACCGAGCAAAATCTCAAAATTATGCAATACCACGATACGTTCCAAAAATATATAACCCGAACCAATCATTCAAAATATTAAACTTTTCGTTAGGTTATCATAGTGCCGGAGTCAATGTAGTGCCAAGTAAATATCTCAAAAAATAAATCACCACGAACATACCAAACCAATAATAAAACTCAATTTCCATAAATATTTCGAAGTTCAAACCACGGTTCAACGTTTACAATTCCCATTACGAATAAACTTTTCAAATATTCCAAAAATTATTAAACTTAAAGTAATGCGGCTTTTATAAATTGTTTCCCTAAATTGCTAGTTGTCACATACGGGACAAAGGGAAAAGTTGTATTTTTGACCGTTGGCATATGAACGTTGGGTTGTATTTTTTGACCGTTGCATTCCAACAGTTTTTTTTTTTTTTTTTTTTTTTTTTTTTTTTTTTTTTTTTATTTATTTTTTTTGACTCTATATATTGGACAAAGAGAAGGGTGGCAAAAGACATCAAAAAATACATACCGATTCATATAAAAAATACCGAGAATCAAATCAAGTTTTTGGCAACAAAAAATGGAGCGTGGCAAAACAAATAGAGATCCTAGAAAAAATGGTCGTGGATCGAGAGGGGCAATTCGTCCTCGAATTCAATCACAACCCGGCAATGAATCATCTTCACAACCCGGTTACCACCCCCAAATGTACCCTCAATCTCCACCATTTTTCTACACACAACAACCCCTCCCACAAATTCCTACTAACTTCGACCCGTTTGAGCCGCACTATACCCAACAATCCCCGCCACAAATGGCTACTAACGTCAACGCGTATGAGTTGCGCTATACTCAACAAAAAAGGCGTGAACGGGTGAGTGAACCGTTACCCTTTCGTGATGATACCGATGATGATGAAGATTTCAACCATGTTGACATGGTACCCGAGACACAACCAATTGTTGAAGAACGCATAGAAGTCGAACAAGATGTTGAATTCGAAGAGGTGGTAACGCAGCCTAAAAAAAAGTCGTTAAGATTTGGACGCCCGATGAGGAGGAGGCGTTAGCTAAGGCTTGGATCAAAATTTCAGTGGATAAACAAGTTGGCGACCGTCAAACAAGGGAAGGTTTTTGGAGGCGAGTTCATAAGCATTTTAAAACCCTTGTCCCTAGAACCGATCGCAATAAAGATGAATTGAACTCGAAATGGACTCCTATGAACGCAGCTATAGCTACATACAACAGTTACTTTTTTTACATACGTTTTATATATATATTTTTTACATACGTGATATATATATATATATGTATATATATATATATATATATATATATATATATATATATATATATATATATATATATATATATATATATATATATATATATATATATAATGAGACTTTCTTACGAGAACCATGTTATCTGCGATAACTGAGAGAACTACCAAAAATATATATGCACGGCTTCAATAATTGTATTTTTGCACAGATGTTCTAAAAACAACATACATGTTTAAAAAAAATCATAGTTGTTCTAAAGAATTTGATAAGAAATTAGAAATACAAACTTTTTCTTTGAAGATGTGCATGTATGTTCTTACAAGGTGTGCAACAACAAAATTGTGGCCGTGTGTAAGGTTTTTATGAAAAAAGATGATGAGTTCATGATGATATTGAAGAACATTGGTGGATACTTACGATTATTGATGATTTCCATGTATTTTTATTTTATTTTAAAAGGCGTGCATGTATGTCTTTGGTGGTTCTCTCAGTTCTCGCAGATAATATGGTTCTCGTAAGAAAGTCTCCCTATATATATATATATATATATATATATATATATATATATATATATATATACACACACATACTTGTGTTACCTTGTTTTATACATATGTAGGCGCGGTTGAGAGAAAGTGGGTGCGACGATCTTAAAGTTGTTGAGAGAGCCAACCTCGATTATGAAAAATAATTTAGGAAAGCTTTCGCGCATTCTAAAGCGTGGCACATTCTCAAAGATCAACCAAAGTGGAATGAACAACCGTTGGTTAGTCAGACTCAAGAATCCACGGGATCGAGCATGTCACACCTCGCCAAGGCGGAAACGCGAGTGTGTAACTTCATGGATATCATCACAACACATGGTGTCTATATAGAGAATAACTACATGCATAAAATAGAGCAAGTACAGACACGAAGTGTCGTAACAATACCCCAAAACAACATAACCAAAACAAAATCCAAAACAATACATAAGATCTAAACAAAGATGATAAACCACATCCAATGCAACTAGGGTCTCATCTAATCACATCCTCCTATCTTATCCTTAGAAAGCTCACCTGAAAATGATGCTTAAAACGTCAACATAATGTTGGAGAGATTCATAGGTTTAAGACACACATACACTCTCAAGGCAACCAGTTCACTGTGATTATAAAACATAGCTGGACAAATAATTTAAAGTTATCATATAAGCTACATTCATTCGCAAGCGAATATCCACACACAAAGGCAACCACAGGATGGCTCGTGTCCCCCGATCCTAATAAACATCAATTAGATCGCATGCGCGAGCAACATGATAAGCATCCTCCTAATCGAAGCACACATAACATCAAATGGGTCGCATGCGCGAGCAACAAGATAAGTATCCTCCCAATTGAAGCACACAGCAGAGTAGGACTTATTACTCTCCAATTGGATACTCCCCCCCCCCCCCCCCAATTGGACCACACAACATTATCACACAACATTTCCACATCGCATAACCATTCACATATAGCAAACATACGATAACATTATAAGTCCAAGCTCTTTGACACACACATAATCATAGTAACCCAAATCATTTAAGATAAGCATAATTACCATCCCAAGTTTAAAACAAAGTAAAAATATGGGACTATGAACTCACCTCAAACCTTGCAGCTTCCACAAAAAACAAATCACAATCTATAACACACAAAAATAAATCCACATTACACAAGGTCAAGCTAAAAGCTACAACCCATGTAATACACATATGATGGATGTCTAAGACTCATATGAACCACCATGGATCTCGTAGATACCATACTAACCATTACCATAACCTAACACTCACTAAATCCCTTGCACTTTTAAAATCAGAAAACACAGAATTTTTAGGTACATTCGCCCACATGAAATCACGACAATTAAAGCTCAACAACTTACACCAAAAATTTAACATGGTCTCTCATAAGCATACAAGCTAATCCCAGAAGGCCATGGACCAATAACACACACAAGTAGTCAAAAGAAAATCAAACTTGTCAACTACCCAAATTCGGATCTGAACGCACACCAAAACGTTTTAATTAGAATAAAATACTTCCACAAGTTTTTATCGCAAATCCTTTTCGTGGTAGTCTAAGATAACCTAAGACTTAACTATTCCAGAAGGGCTAGTCTAAATACCACTTTTACAAGCACAATTCACTATCAAACTTTTATCCAAAGTCTGTCCCGGTTTGACAGCTTTGACACCTTAACAAAGAAAAATCAAAAGACTAACTACCCGACCTTCAAATCAATCGTGGCTGGACTTTTTGGAAAGCTCTTTCATTAAACTTCAATTTAGACTCAAAATTCGTGATCTAACTCCTCAGCATCTGTTAATTACACTCACATATTTACAGTCATAGTTTTCTGTCCAAACCCTAACGCATAAACTAATGCGTTTTACACTCAATTTTCTTAACCAGTCACCATAATATTATTAGCCAATGATCTCAATATGTTTAACATCATTAATTTACAGAAGTTAACACAAACCCTAATTCATCATATAATTATTACATGAATTATATTAATTAATCAATTAATTGAACATAGTGTTTAAAGATTTTACCTTGATTCTTGATTTTAGCTTCAAAACTATAAACCCTAATTTTTCTCCTCTTCTCTTGCCCTTGTGATCGACTCAAAATTGCAGAAAAATGGCTTTAGGGTCGTTGGTTATGATTATATGGGTAAGGGTTGGGCTTGTTTGGGTTGGACTAGGATTCCTTGGGCCTAAGAGTCATATTTGGACTCAAATTGGGTTTCCTTTTTCCCCTAAAATCACTCTATAGCCGATTTTTATATACATATATATATTTTTTATTTTTTATTAAATTAACTTATTACACTCAAAACCTCATACTTTTCATATTTTATAAATACCCGTAGCTAATCCTAGCGTCTTACGCGATAATCCTCAGTTTTTACGACAAACCGGAAAAATTATCATTTTCGAAACAAAGTTTCCAAAAATAGAATTCCACACCCTTTTGAAACATAACTCATATAAACAAATCCCACGTAACTTACTAATGCTCAATTACTTGAACAAAGACTTGTTACGCAAAAATACAAAAACACCAAAACTACACAAGTCATTTCTACACCACAAAGGCGATCAAAATGAACTTATCCAAATATCAACATTACTCACTCACAAAACAACATCACGCAAAGGGATTTAGTGTTAAACTCACCTATATCACACATATATCACTTCAATCACCTAGGACATAACAAACAAACGTCAATCGAGTCAAGACTATTAGTCAAACTGACCTGCTAAAACCACGGTTGTTACATCATCCCCCACTTAAGGAAATCGCGTCCCGAGATTTCAACTACTCATCTGACCAATAGCATCAACAAAAGAAAATTTATGGATATTTAAGCGGAAAAATACCACTCCATAAAATCACAGAGAAAGAACCACAAAAATGTGAACCGACTAAATACCCGAATTAACACGATAGAAAACATTCCGTCACTCCAACGATACACACAAATAGATACACTCCCCGATCAATAACACCAATGATCCAAATGACTTCTTACAGGTAGGTACGATACCCCCGAACCAAATGAAAATTCAAATGGTAACTGCAAAAAACACCACATATAATGGAGACACACAAAACAAACATTAATTAAAACATTTTCGAACACCCTGCATCTAACTTCCACAGTCTAAATCCAACTACAAACGATCTGCTCACCAACCACATCCGCAAACAAATTTGAATAGTTAAATATCATCTGATCCTCACGTTCCCAATTAAACTCAGGACCACACTTAGAATCCCACCGTACCTTTACCAACGCTATCTCACCAAACTTCAAACCCTTAACATCACAATCCATATTCTCAACTGATTTTTCAACAAAGCGAAGAGTTTGTCGACCTTGCTTTCATCTATGGCACATGTAGACCAGCATCCGCCAAACACTTCTTTCAATTAGATACGTGAAACGTATCATGTACACCACTTAATTCCTCAACTAACTTCAACCGGTATTCCACAAATCAAATCTTTTCCGAAATCTCAAATAGTCCTACATATCTCGGTGCTAACTTACCTTTCTTACTGAAACGCGTAACACCTTCCCAAGGAAATACTTTTAACCTTACAATATCACCAAAATCAAACACACCCATGCTCGCAGCTCACCATCCAACGCCTGATTTGTACGCTCACTTAGTTCACTCATTAGAGAATGATAAGTCGTACTCATCTACATACACGTTCTCAAGACTCTATAGCACGTTTACCACTATCATGAAGTAAGTATTTTATCATGTTTCTTGATGATCAACGCGACACCCCATGGCTCTTTACCAACTCACCGAGCGAAAAGTCTCACCAACTCCTCCTTAATAAAATCTCTAGGTACCTCTGCCTGTTGCAACATCCTAATAATCGTTGACTACAACCTTTACCTTCAAGCTTTTCAAACACTTGCTAAAGTATCAGTATTCTCCTTCATACCCACTCCTCCATACATCTCTTTTAAGGTAATAATACGTCTTATCCATTCTCGGATGTATCAAATACCTTGCATGATTGATGTCCTTACACTTTCTCTAAATGAAACCAATTGCTGGTCCGCAAAGTACATTCCTCCATCTTCGTTCCTTTCCATTTGCTGGTCTAAACCAAGTAATCATTCTTCTTACATGTTCTCATCCTTGAACTTCTCTCTCTAAGATGTCAATATCATCCTCTTAACTCCGAACTGAAGTATCATAATCATTGCTCACAAACATCCAAGTTTCACTCGTTCACTCCCGCTCAGCGCTCTTACCACGATGTCCACCTTTCCTTGATGGTGGCAAATCAGACAATCGTAGTCACTGAGAAATTCCACACCCAATTTCTCTTCTACATATATTAGCCTCTTGTCAAATATATGCTAAAGATTCTTATGATCCGTGTAGATAACACTTTCTGCTCCATACAAATCTCATCTCCAAGTTCTATTTCCCAACTTTAAATCATGTATCACACAGTTCATCTTATGGATCTTCCACCTCCGCGATGCCTACGCAATCTATAGAAAGATAGAAATGAATCGTCAATAGTACCTGCCAATCCTAAGGATAATCGTTTCTCAGATGGTGTCTTAGGTACTTTCCACTCTTCACCACTTTTATCTTACTAATGTCCACGAACACTCGCTATCGTTGACCACCTTCTTGAAGAACGTACATCTTAAAGCTACACCTCTCACTTGAACAATTTGGCAAAAACCCTCTTCTTCTTCAACGAACCAATTGATAATCAAATCGACAATCTATCCTAAGTAAACGACGCGAACCATGAAACCGGTCGAACTAAAACGTATATCAACGAACTCAAAAGGGGTATGAATTACCGACTAGCGAAGTAACGAACATTAAAATCAAAGCTAGAAAAACACAATGAGAAATTTTCCCCTAATAAAAGTAGACACAGATAAAATGTTCAAGAAAACCCATACAAAGAAAATATAAAATACACGTACCCATAACATAACCACAAGCGTACCTCAACGAAAGAAACACTGGATGAACCGAATACATAACAAGTTTGGTAAATGAGAACCATAGACAGTTCTTATTCCCGTACTCGACCTTCCCAAAAACAAATGAACACCTGATGAGGCGAAAAATGATCCGTTTTTAGGGGGTCATTTAAGCCCGGAATTGAATTTATTTGATCAAATATTGCCCTAAATTGTTCCTTTTTTGATTTTGGTACTTTGGGAGTGAAATCTGGAAAAGGAAGCAATTTGGACGTTTTTGGAGCATAAAAGTGAAGAAAATGCCAAAGACTTAATTTTCCATGCTGGGAACAGTGTGTGACGGCGTCAAGAGGAAGAAGTTGACGGCGTCAAGAGTAAAGATCATGACAACCCAATACAGAAATGAAGGCGTCGCAAAGTAGAGCGTCAAGAGTTAAATGTGTGACGGCCTGTAAATGTGGACATCATGACGGCGTCAGATGTAGATCAAGGCAGTCCGAGGATTATTTTGGCGGCGAGATGACGGCGTCACCCATTTGTTCTTGACGCCGTCAGACTCTATTATCTATATATAGTTTTCTAATTTTCTTTCATTAGAGGGGAACAAGTTTGGAGAAACCCTAAGGCCGAACATATACGAATTTTACAGCTTTTCAAGGGTTTTCAACCCTTGAATCCTTACATGTGTTATTGAGATAAGTCTTTACTTAATTCAATCAATATGTCTATGTGTTGGTTATCTATATCTTGTGCTTGTCTTGATTCCACCATGCTAGGCTAGATTTATCTTGTGTTTGCTTATATCTAATGAAACCTAGATGTAAATTATGTGTTGATTACTTGATTATGGTTATATTGGATGAATGATTTCAATGTTAGGCTTAAGAAAACTGGCAGATCTCCAAATGGTTACATGCTTGAACGTCTTAGGAAACATGAACCGATGTGTACTAGGTTTTATTGGTTGTATTTAATGCATGAGTAAATTCTAATGATCCCATGTTAGGAGCTTCTTGCAGGCTCGACATAGGAGTGAAGTAGGCACTCATAGGATTGGGGAAGTAAGTATGCCACCCCATGAATGGTATTAAGGAATACAATCCGTCATCCACGCAACTATAACAAGTAATTAACATGTAAAAGATATTTAGGGAGTAGTGAAATCTAAGTAAACACATTTCTCCACTTATTGCTCACAAACTTAGTATAATATAGTTTTATTTTAATTTTAAGTATTTTATTTTGATTGCATCTTAGTATTGGGTTAGTTGACTACCAACTAATTCCGCCCATATCCTTCAAACCCGAGATATTTACTTGCTTTCTAAAAAATATAAAAATACAAAAAAGAATCATCCCTCATCTTTAGAACTAGTATTTAGGTTTTCTAATCCTAGCGACACTATTCCTAGCTGAACGATCAATCCCCCGGTACTTGTCACTATACTATACTACAACGATCAGGTACACTGCCTGGTGGGGGTTGTAAGCTTCTCAAGATCCCTTGAGAGGTAAAGCCTGGTGCGATTCCCACGTATCAAGTTTTTGGCGCCGCAGCCCGGGGAATAGTTATTGTCTAGGTTAGAATCTCTTTTTATTAGGTCTACTTGCTAGATTCCTTTCTAGTAAGATTTTATTTTTTATTTTTAGGTTCTCTTTAGTCTATCTTATTTCTTTGTGTTTTTGTTCGTAACTTTTCACCACCCGACATCATGGACAATGGGAACATCTTTGAACCCGTCATCCCACCACAACAAAAACCACCACTAGAACCTCTTAGGCCCCGAACCTTAGGAGAGTATTCCCGACCTAGCCACCAAGGCTACCGAAACACCATTGAGCTCACCGGAGCCAATGTGACCCCCTTGCGATCCGACACCATCCGGTTGGTGCAAAGCGGATGTGCATTCCATGGACTTCGTTCCAAAGATCCAAATCAACATCTTAAGGACTTCCTTAAAATCGTAGATTCCATAGACCTAGATGTTGAAACTAGAGAGACATCCCGATTACGCCTATTCCAATTCTCTCTACGTGATCAAGCTAGTCAATGGCTTGAGCGTTTACCGACGGGATCCATCACCACATGGGATGATCTCACCACTCGCTTCCTTACTCAATTCTTCCCACCGGGGAAGACTGCAATGCTCAGAAATGACATTTTGATGTTTGAACAACATCAGGGTGAAACTTTCTACGAAGCATGGGCCCGTTTTAAGGATCTCCTCCATAAGGTCCCTCATCATGGGATAAACCTTTGGTTATTAGTTCAGATTTTCTACGACAATGTTGACTATCACACTAAACATACAATCGATAGGGCCGCGGGAGGTAAACTGCGTGATAAGAACGCCGAGGAGTCCTGGGCAATTATTGAGGAGCTCGCCGCCGATAATCAAGAGATGTGGGAGTTTAATCATACGATAAAAGCGGCCATCAATGCAGTCTCAACATCTGGAGGGACCACCAAAATCCCCGATGAACTCCTATGCAAACTCGAGCCAAAGGTTGACTATTTTGAGGAAAGGCAAAGGAGACCTTTAAGTCCTAGACGGGCTACTGTCAATTCTGTCTTGAAACCGACTTCAACACCATTATCAGAGTCACCCTCTAGAGAAAATGTCGAGACTTTTCAAAACTATGCCCCACCTTATTCCCCTCCCGAGGAGCTTAACCCGGAGTTTGATGCTAGAATGAGAGAATATATGGCAACTCATTCAGATTGGCTTGCTAGATTCGAGGAAGTAGTTTATAAGCAAAAAGAGGAGATGCAAGAGAAAATGAATGAGATGATGAGTCTATTGGAGGAGTATGCTAACCAGAGAACCCCCGAAAGAATGCTACTGAGGAAAGAAAGCGTCACCCCCACTACCCAATTTGTTAATTCCATCACAATTATAATAAGAAGGTAGAAGCCCCTACTAAACAAACCTTAGAAGAGCTACCAAAATCCCAACCCTTGAGTTACTACCTGAAACATGATATATACAAAAACACTATAACAAATTGGATAAAGGGTGACGGGCGTAACCAACCTTCCAAACAGGGTTCTGAGAATGAGGAAGGGGGAAAAGATGAGTATGATACGTTACCTGGGGGGTCAATATTCGAGAGGCTATTGGTACAAAAAGTGGCTACTAAACAGATAGCGTGTGGGAACTTTGAGATACCAACTAGCATCAGGGATTTGAAATATCTTAGTGCTTTTTCCGACCAAGGATCGGAAGTAAATCTTATGCCCCTAACTATTTACATCCAACTAACATCAAAAATGCCAGCACCCACTCGTGTAAGGTTATCCCTCGCTGGACACTCGTACGTATACCCCCTAGGAATCGCAGAAGATGTGTTAGTTAATGTCGCAGGATTCATGTACCCCGTTGATTTTTTGATAATCGATGATAAGGGAGATGAATGCATGCCAATAATCCTTGGGGCACCATTCCTCGCCACCGCCAGGGCTGTCATTAAGTATGAAGGTAGGAAAATTGAGCTCAAATCTGGAAAAAGAAAGATTAGTTTCCCCATGACCCCGCGAAATGTGCATGAGAATGTGAGTTGGAGAAAGCTCAAAAACAATATTGACACGACACCCATTTGTGTTCAGAATAAAATTATTGCATGGGAGGTAAGAATCAAAAGCTACAAGGAGGCTAAATATGAAAGGAGCAAAAGCAATAAAGTTCATGTCGAGTTCGAACATAATGGACCAGCAGAAAGCCATGTACCATTCGAGGAAGGAAACTTGGTACTCTTAAGACACTTAGAAACAACAATACCACCCGATAAACCACGTCCTTGGTGGTATGGGCCTTTCACAATTGAGAGCATGAGCCAAGATGGGATGGCTAACCTAAGAAGTAAAGTAGGTGGAGAGGTGATTGCAAGTATCGATAGATTGAGGCACTACCACCACAATAGTAATGATCACAACTACATGGGGTACATCATCTCACGAGATGAAGTCACGTAGTAACCCATGACCTTGAGTCTAGCTACAAGACTCGTAAATAAAGAAAAGCGCTTCTTGGGAGGCAACCCATGATTTTGTGTGATTTTATTTTGTTTGTTTGTTTGTTATTTGCTTCCGTATGCATGCTTTATTTTTATTGTTGGTAGATCATGTTTCTTAAAAAAAAAAAAAAAAAAAAAAAAAAAAAAAAAAAAAAAAAGTGGAAATACTTTATATTTGTTGTTTTGGCCTAGTCTTAACTCCACCTAAAAGTATTTTTGCAAAAGATAAGTGTAATGGGAAACCCCAAATATGTTTTTAAGAAACAAACCGATCATGATTCTCCACAATATTAAATGAACATGTATATTTGTATTTGTTAGAGTCAAATGCTTGTATCGAGTCATAATGAAGTTTTGCAGGATTTTCCAGGAAGTAGGACCAAGTTTTTCCAGAAATTTTCCGGAAACTAAACATAAGAATTTATGCAGGTCACTTCCGACGGCGTCACGAGTTTACTCTTGACGGCGTCACGTGTAAAAATCTGGAAATTTTACCGGTTTTGTTTTTCTAACGGAGTCTTAAAGTTTTTGTTGAATTATTAAGTTTTATAATCTCCAGGAAATCTGAAAACTTCATTCCACAAGCATTATATCTTACTTTGTTTTCTAGGATTTAGTAACTTATGTAGATTGCCGCCGATTTTATGCGAGGTTGCTTTATCTTTTTTCTCAGGATTTACAGGTTATGTATGACAAGAAGATGATTTTTTTTCTAGAAGGGAAGCTTTGATTGTTCGTTTTCATGGAGGAAGATTTAACCTGGCCACCTTATTATCCATACCGAGCGAATCAGGGGAGTATTTGATTTCATTCTTTTTACTTTTTCACTTTTACATTCTTTACTTGAACATTGGGGACAATGTTCATCTTAAGTGTAAGGGGAGGGTAAAATGATGATACCTTACAGATACACTTTTGCTTGAGTTTGTTTGTTTAATGGTAGATGTGTAATAAAACTATGATAAATACTTGTTAGTGCAATTTTAGCGCCAAATTTAAATTTTTTTACAACATTTAGGAGTGAAACTTTAGCCATAGAAAGCGTCTCATGGATAGGAGATTGTATGACTAGCACATAACCGTATCATTCAGAAAAATTTTCCACCTAAATATGTGAGGTTCGCCTTTAGATTTGATAGGAAAAGCATTTACTATTAGTGCTTATGAGTGTACCGGTAGCATTTAGATTCTAGAACTTGCGTTAGTGATGCATCCCGAGACCGCTAGTGAGACTACATTCATGTAGTAGGATTTACTACAAGATAAGAGGCATTAGGATCACCCTTGTGTTAAACCCGTGTTATAATTACTTGACCATTTAAGTCATATTACTTGGCTAGTTAAGTCAATTAATTTTTCCCACACCCTTAGCGTTGTACTCATTTTTAGTACACGAAACCCCTAGTACACCCCTCCGAGCCTATCTTTTCGTTTCTAACTTTAAGCATCTTACTTAAAGGAAGAATTTGTTACACCCCACTTAAATGTACACCCAAATCGCCTTAGCATTCCGTGTATGCGCTCATTTTAAGTGCATTATTGTTATTTGTTAAACCCTAAGTTAACTATCTAATTGATTACATGGTTGCTAAGTCGAGTCACATCCTTGTACACATTGTTTTGGGACGATTGGGACTCATGGGTAAAGTACTTATTTTATGGAGTAATGGGGAAGAACATCATATATTACCCCCGTATGTGCGTTAATCTTAAAAGTACTCAAAGTGTTTTGATTTTCTTAATTCGAGTCGTTAGATTAGTTTATTGTAAAGTATCGAAAAAAAAATATATAGAAAAAGAAGAAGAGAAAAAACATACGGACTACCATCCCTTTTCATTCTATGTTCATTTTATGTTTTTGTTATTTTTCATTTGTTAGCTTAAGTCGAGTCTAGTCTTGGCTTAGCAACGCCACATTGTACATGTAATTAACCAAGATTGTTAACTCGCCACCAGTAAAGACTGCCTATATCCAACAAAACCGTGTATTTCATATCCCTACACCTAACGTTACAACCCTTTAAAAGACCTCTTTGATAGTTTATCCTAGGTGCTTATGCCATGTGGTGGAGGTTTGATCCTTTCCTAAGCCTATGGTAATCTATTTTGGTATGACAGGTAGTGAGATATATCTTCCGTTTCCATATTGTAATTTATACTTTATTACACCCGAGAGATGTGAGTATCTAAACACTATTTGTGAGGTGCTAGTGTATGACCTCCGTGCTTGTCTTTAGTCTTTAGTGGAACGATTATTTGTTGTAATTACTTTTATATTAGTGTTAAATGACCCCTAACTTGTATTTTGATTAGAATAAAAGCGCATTTGCTTGAGGACAAGCAAATCTCAAGTGTAAGGGTATATGATGAGGCAAAAAATGATCCGTTTTTAGGGGGTCATTTAAGCCCGGAATTGAATTTATTTGATCAAATATTGCCCTAAATCGTTCCTTTTGTGATTTTAGGTACTTTGGGAGTGAAATCTGGAAAAGGAAGCAATTCGGACGTTTTTGGAGCATAAAAGTGAAGAAAACGCCAAAGACTTAATTTTCCATGCTAGGAACAGTGTGTGACGGCGTCAAGAGGAAGAAGTTGACGGCGTCAAGAGTAAAGATCATGACGACCAGTACAGAAATGAAGGCGTCACAAAGTAGAGTGTCAAGAGTTAAATGTGTGACGGCCTGCAAATGTGGACAACATGACGGCGTCAGATGTAGATCAAGGCAGTCCGAGGATTATTTTGGCGGCGAGATGACGGCATCACCCATTTGTTCTTGACGGCGTCAGACTCTATTATCTATATATAGTTTTCTAATTTTCATTCATTAGAGGGGAACAAGTCTGGAGAAACCCTAAGGCCGAACATATACGAATTTTACAGCTTTTCAAGGGTTTTCAACCCTTGAATCCTTACATGTGTTATTGAGATAAGTCTTTACTTAATTTAATCAGTATGTCTATCTGTTGGTTGTCTATATCTTGTGCTTGTCTTGATTCCACCATGCTAGGATAGATTTATCTTGTGTTTGCTTAGATCTAATGAAACCTAGATGTTGATTATGTGTTGATTACTTGTTTATGGTTATATTGGATGAATGATTTCAATGTTAGGCTTAAGAAAACTGGCAGATCTCCAAATGGTAACATGCTTGAACGTCTTAGGAAACATGAACCGATGTGTACTAGGTTTTATTGGTTGTATTTAATGCATAAGTAAATTCTAATGATCCCATGTTAGGAGCTTCTTGCAGGCTCGACATAGGAGTGAAGTAGGCACTCATAGGATTGGGGAAGTAAGTACGCCACCCCATGAATGGTATTAAGGAATACAATCCGTCATCCACGCAACTATAACAAGTAATTAACATGTAAAAGATATCTAGGGAGTAGTGAAATCTAAGTAAACACATTTCTCCACTTATTGCTCACAACCTTAGTATAATATAGTTTTATTTTTATTTTTAGTATTTTATTTTGATTGCATCTTAGTATTGGGTTAGTTGACTAGCAACTAATTCCGCCCATATCCTTCAAACCCGAGATATTTACTTGCTTTCTAAAAAATATAAAAATACAAAAAAGAATCATCCCTCATCTTTAGAACTAGTATTTAGGTTTTCTATTCCTAGCGACACTATTCCAAGCTGAACGATCAATCCCCCGGTACTTGTCACTATACTATACTACAACGATCAGGTAGACTGCCTGGTGGGGGTTGTAAGCTTCTCAAGATCCCTTGAGAGGTAAAGCCTGGTGTGATTCCCACGTATCAGTTTTTCACAAGACATATCTTAAACTTATACATTTTTTTTATAAAATATATATAAACCATTTTATGTAGGACATCAACATAACCATTTTTTTTCCACACTTCATTTTCACCATAAAAATAATAGTTTCCAACAAATGACCTTGAAATACCCAAAACAAATTTTAAAATACCATAAGGACTGTAACACAACCCGTTTATTGGATGCGAAAAACACAGAAGAAACACATAATCAAAATAATCATCAAACGAATCTCATACCAGTGAACACTCACGCAAATACATTGCAAACCAAACGATAAACTTACAGACTCATTTGTACAACGATCAAACCAAAATCATAGAAAAATACCTATACTAACAGGTCACAAAACATGTCACGAACTTCAATTGGTGTGTGTAATTGAGGTATCAAATATCCGCACCAACTCGTCACGAACCAACAATACTCGAAGAACAATATAATATTCATTCTCGGAATGAATGCAAGGAGTAACCAAAGAAACGAACCAGTATCCAACAAAACGAATTCGATTACCCAACACCTATCACGACGTCAAATAGAAAGAAAATGGCATATGTACCATCATGGTACGAATAGAAATGCCAACCAAAGAATTAGGTAAACAAACGGAGTGTCTAGCAACCGAATCAACTTAAATACCACAACATAAGTACCCACCAATAATTGAGGTATCAACATATGATAGGTGGGATGGACTCTTACCACCTACACACCCCCAACGTATAACGACTGCCCAAACGGTTAAGAGAATACTTCTCTAACCATACAGCCATCACCAACATGATATCACATACCATCTACCACAACAAATAGCAATAACCATCAATCAATGAAATAATGCTCACAAGTCCACGTGTGTGATACCCTTATAATTATGTTCGCGACCATAGTTATAAGACCTATTCCACACGCATACTTACTTCCAAAACCACACATCTCAATGATAACGCACATATACCACATAGCACCTAATACACCATGTAATCCATGCCATCATACTTGCAAGTCCACTTGTGTTGTGACGCATGTATAATTATGTTAGCCACCATATTTATCTATGCCCCCTTTCATAAGTGTACTCCCTCCTATGACAACACATCGTGCAAAAAATCATGCAAATAAAAACAAAAGACGTCGCAAACAATCATCTCGCATGGAACAATTCCAACGATCAGGTAAACTCTATAATCAAAATTACTTGGATAAGGTCGATCCAATATCCAAGAGTAATCACGCTGCAACATGGCTCTAGATGGCAAAAGACAACATAAGAATTCCAAAACATAACACAAAACAAAAGACGTCGCACAATGGCTCAAACTCCATTCTCACACTTGCCTCCTCACTCAAATCGGTTAAACTTACTACCCAAATACGAATCCACATTATTCCATCCAAACTCCCTTTCATCTTTACTCAACCACCCATTCATGTTTCCTACATGTTGAGGTAGTCGACAACATGCAAAACCATCTCTTTTTCTTTCTTCCAATTCGGTATGATTCACAAGTGCATACAAATCACGCAGTTTAGACTAAACCACCTCTCCTTCCTATGTGAAGTGAGGACACTACCAAGGGTATTTGGTAATGGCTCCATCTCAAGAAGTTACAGTGGTTCCAAACCTCTCCACTTCTTCTCCACCAACGTTTCCCATAAACGTCCTCTCCTTGTCCGAACGTGGATACATGCTATCGGGAACTCGGATTCTGCAGTTAGTCTGCTTCATCCTACCATTTCTCTCGCATCGGATAGCGACAATGGTAGTCCAACGATGCATCTTACACGCGGAAGATGATATAATAAACTCGATATATACAATACTACGTATAGGGAATAGAATAGATGTCCGAAACTCAATAAAACATCTCATAAATATAGGAAAATATACATATAAAATACTATACTTACACATAGATCCTAAATGCAACTATATGAAGGAATCCTAGGTTATAGTCTAGGTTCAACCACCTACTTCTCTATACCCAAGGCTCTTATACCAATCTGTCACACCTCGCCAAGGTAGAAACGCGAGTGTGTAACTTCATGGATATCATCACAACACATGGTGTCTATATAGAAAATAACTACATGCATAAAATAGAGCAAGTACAGACACGAAGTGTCGTAACAATACCCCAAAACAACATAACCAAAACAAAATCTAAAACAATACATAAGATCCAAACAAAGATGATAAACCACTTCCAATGCAACTATGGTCTCGTCTAATCACATCCTCCTATCTTATCCTTAGAAAGTTCACTTGAAAATGATGCTTAAAAAGTTAACATAATGTTGTGAGATTCATAGGTTTAAGACACACACACACTCACTGGTACAAAAAGTTGTATTGGTCACGCCAAAAATGTGTGACGATATGCCTATAGTCACACACGTTTTTTTCGTTGTGTGTCACTAAAGGTCCCGCCACCGTAGGTGGCATATGGTCACATTGTTGAGTTCGTGGCCTTTTCCATCGAAAAAGAGTGACCAAAACCCCGAATATGTGTGACAAATTAGACACAAGTTTTGTTGGATTAGTCATTATCAGTGACCGTAAACATTTTATAGTCACGCGAATGTTTTTTGAGAGTAACTATTTTTCAGCCTTTGGCCACATAAATATATAATTTATGTGACATTTGAGATGATATATTCAAGTAAATGTGTATTTTGTGTGACTATTTCCCGTCCTGTGGCCACATGAATATACAATAAATGTGACGTTTGTGATGATTTAGTCACACAATGGGTGTTAATTTTTTGGAGTTAGTCACATACAATTTAACACAAAGTGGCCAAAAGTGTCAATAAGTGTGACCATATGTTGTTTAAAGTGAAGAAATGTGTATTTTGTGTGACTATTGATCATCCAATGGCCACATGAAGTTTATGTTTGCGTGGCCTTTTGTAATATTTATTCACACAAAGCATGTTTGTTTTGGGTATTTACTCACATAGCATTAAGCAAACAGTGGCCAAAAGTGTTAATAAGTGTGACCATATGCTGTTTAAAGTGAAGAAATGTATATTTTGTGTGATTATTGATCATCCAATGGCCACATGAATTTTATGTTTGTGTGGCCTTTTGTAATATTTAGTCACACAAAGCATGTTTATTTTGGGTATTTAGTTGCATACCATTAAGCAAACAGTGGCTAAAAGTGTTAATAAGTGTGACCATATGCTGTTTAAAGTGAAGAAATATGTATTTTGTGTGATTATTGATCATCCAATGGCCACGTGAATTTTATGTTTGTGTGGCCTTTTGTAATATTTAGTCACACAAAGCATGTTTGTTTTGGGTATTTAGTCACATACCATTAATCAAACAGTGGCCAAAAGTGTTAATAAGTGTGACCATATGCTGTTTAAAGAGAAGAAATGTGTATTTTGTGTAACTATAGATCATCCAATGGCCACGTGAATTTTATGTTTGTGTGGCCTTTGGTAATATTTAGTCACACAACGACTAAAGCAAACAGTGACCAAAAGTGTTAATAAGTGTGACTATATGCATCTTTTAGACACATTTAAAAAATCAATATATATCAAAACAATTCAAATATATATCAAAACAAATTCAAATACAATAAAATTGGAATGTATATAACTGAACAAAATATAAAATTGGAAATCCTTTTATACACCAAGGAGTCCTAGTCGACTTACAATAGTTTCTTTATAAGTATCTATTATCTTTTCCATAAGCAAGTAGCAACTTCGAGCGGTCTTAATCTCTGAGCAGTACCAACTTTAACTAGCAGTAGTAACTTTTATACTAGCAGTAGTAAATACTTGGCCACATTTTCTTTGAAGTTCATGAGCTGCACTAAATCCATCTAAGCAATATTAACACAAACATGATCAGCAGTAATTCAAACAGCATCATGAAGACTTTTAATCCAAAACAATGAACATACTAATAAAATTTGCAGTTAAATTACAAGTTTTTCTCCCATTGATCTAATCTCATCATCTGTATATAAAAGCCTTGAAAATGTAGGCTGCTGCATATCAACACATCAGGATGAGAGCAGGACTAGAACATGTCAAAGCTCACAACATAACAGAACTAGATGAACCACTGGTTCAACTATCTGCACAAACATGATAGGAGAGTTAATACTAGTACCACGTTAGTGCTGCTGGAGCAGAGTTACTACTGCTAGTATATATATATATAAATATATATATATATACATACATACATATATATATATATATATATATATATATATATATATATATATATATATAAAACAGAATGTATATAAATGAAGCAAATATATATACAATTGTATTTCAAATTCAATCAAAATCGAATGTATATAAATGAAGCAAATATATATATAATTGTAATGTCGTATATAATCAAATTCTCAACTATCATAAGTTAAAACCTGTTGACTCTTCGCCGTCTTAGCTTGCTTTTGCAAGGTTTCACTAGAGACCAAATGTTCACTAATATTTGGTATCATAGTTGGTGGTGTAACCTGTAGAACCGATTTGTCGTGGCTCAAGCGTTTTCGTATGTCTGATAGTTTTAACAGGTTCCTATATGTATATATAGAACACGGTACATTAGTCATGTACGTAAAACTAAAAAAATGAAATATAAATTAAGAAATACAATGGTGTTATCATTAGAAACTGAAATTGTTAACAACATAAGAAGTGGCTTACGTCTGAGTCTAATGCCAGTTTCTTTCTGCAAAAAAAGTATAGTAAATGTAAGAAACTAAGGCACTAATAACGCTGCATAATATAAGATCTGCCAACCATGAAACCGTAACAATATACATTGGTTGGCTTTGGTGACTGAGATGGAGCATACCCACGCCTCGAAAATTAATAAGCCAGAAAATCCATCTGGGGGAATTTTTAGCCAGATATCCCATGTATCATCCTCACCCGTGAAAATAGCATGTAGCCCCTGCAAGAAACAAGTAATGTGATTAATGCTAACATAAAAGGCGACAACATTAGATGTCCCAAATATAAGTTTAGCCTCAAAAACAAACATACGGGTTGCATATCGACTCGAGCAACAAATAATATACAATTGGTTGCAATTTTATGCAGTGCCAAACGTGGAACGAATAAATGTCAAACACATTACCAAGCAAGAAAATCACTAACATTTGGTACAAATGAAACAGTTTGACAAAAAGCAACCATATTTGAGTTAATTTCCTATATAACAGATGTTATGTTAATCTTTTGATAGATAACTTACGCAACTGCGATAAGCAAACTCCAACTGTTCAGTAACATCCTCCCGGAGTGGAAACTAATCAAGACTCCCTTTACGAGCAAAACAGTGGTCTCTTAGAACACGTCGATTGTCTCCATTCCAATAAACAGGAAAACTATTTCGTCTTAATAAGTCTACCTGCAACGATTACCACAACACGAATTTATAATCAAAAACATGTTTTAGGCTAGTTTAATCCACCAAAATCAATTTAAATCGTTTTATATTCGATTACACATTTAAGAAAATATAAATTAAATATGTGTTTGAGCATACCCATGAACAGAGTAGGATAGGTGAGATGAGGGTAATGGTGGCTCGACTGTGATGCTGGTGGTTATCTCGAACCAAACAACCGAAGCAAACAAACTCTCCCATACAGTTCCCTTGTCTTGATGACGGTGATGCCGTGGAGGAGTGATGGTTGGTGGAACCACGGTGAGATAAGGCGGTGAAGTGTGGTGGTGGTGTGAGTCGGTTCTAGAGAGAAGGAGAAGAGATGAATAGAGAGAAGATAGATCTGACTAGTATAAGTGTTAGTGTTTTGATTTTGGGGGAAAAGGGAGGGATCTTGAGCGGGAGATTGAAATTTTTGGGGAAAAATTAGGGGCGGTGTTGATATAAATAATGCCTAAAAATATTATTAACATTTATCGATATCTCTATGTTTTGATAATCACAAAACATAAACCCATTGAGCTAAAAATTATGACATAAACAAGTATTTAGTGATAAATATTCTCTTTACATCCAAATCACTTAAGGTATAAATAAACAAAGTGTCTAATGCATTCTATGATCAAAGAAATTTTTATTTTTACAAACCTTACATTTTTTATAAAATGGGACAAACATTTTTAAACTTATACAAAATGTTTTTACATTTATAAGAAATGTTTTATTCAAAATAAATATTTTGAATTCAAATTTCTACCCAAAAATGGCTAGATTCTTCAGATAAACCTTCCCCACAAAAGGACAAAAAATTTTGAAGAATTTTTTTTAATAGGGCAGCCCCCTTAATTTTGTTAGGCGGTCCCCTTAATTATTAAGGGGACCGGCCCCTAATTAAGGGGACCGGCCACGCTCCCGAACAGTAAATTTTTTCCTATAAATACTGGCTCAAATCTGGAATTTTTTCTTACCTTTTGCACTATAAACTCTCTGATATAAATCTTCTATACCATTTTCTTAAACCCTTTGATCATATAATCATAAGTTTTTGTTCCAAGTGATTCAAGCTTCAACCTTTCAAGTGCAAGAGAAGAATACTTCAATCCTTCAAGAGAAGAAGTATTACAACTTGTTGTAACCTCCACATCCAAGTTGTTAGAGCATCATCCATTATATCTATTTCTTTGTGTTACTAGTTGTGAATATTTGATAGAAGATAGATTAGCAAGGTGTGTAGAAAGAGAGATTGTGAAGTAGATAGTTGTGAAGTAGAGAAGTTGGGAAGTAGATAGTTGTGAAGTAGAGAAGTTGGGAAGTAGATAGTTGTGAAGAAGATTGTTGTAAAGTAGATAGTTGTGAAGATAGATAGGTGTGAAGAAGTAGTGTTGTGATTAAGTAGTGACTAGGTGTGAAGAAGTTGTGTAGAAGGTGTGAATAAGTTGTGACGAAGTTGTGGTGTGTATATTGGTGTGTAAGGTTTTCTCCGCCATAAGGGAGCTTGTTGACATAGTGAAGAAAACTCTCGAGTAGGTGACTCGGGGAGTGGAGTAGGGCAAGGAAGGTGTCCTTATAGCCGAACCACTATAAATGCTTTGTCTCGCGGTTTGATCTTTCCATCTCTTACTTATTATCTTGCTTATATCGTTATTACTTTCGTAGACGTAGACGTATATATATAGTTGCTCATATAGTGCTAGTGTTGATTTCACTTAAGGATCAAACAAAAGTTTCATTCACAAAACAAAGTCTTTACAATCAAACTAAAAAGATAACATACATATAATTGATCATTTCGATTAAGTATAGTTTTCATACAACATATAATTATGGATTACATAATAAACGTTTACTTACTTATCTCTCGTATATAGCTATAATTGTTTATATTATGCATGTGTTGATTTCACATACTTAGCTTACATTATTATTATTGTTCATACTTAGATATAGTTGTTCATATTGTTCAAGATTTGAGTTCACATAAGATTGAATCATAGTTTTAAAAGTAATCAAGGTTTTAAAACTAAACTAAGTTTTCATAATAAGATTAAAAAGACGTAAAACTATTCAACCCCCCTTCTAGTTTTCCACAGGCGGGATCAGTGTAAGTGTTAGTGTTTTGATTTTGGGAAAAAATAAGCTTGAAATGTTTAATGAGTTGAGCTCAATCTTATATAAGTTCGACTCGAGTTATTTTTGAGTTCTCGAGCTTATAAGTAATATAAAATATGTTTTTTTTTTTTTTTTTTTTTTTTTTTTTTTTTTTTTTTTTTTTAAGTGTACTAAGTGTAAATATTTATTTATGAATGTATCAAGCTTGAAGCTTTTCAAGCTGAAGTCGAACCGAATTCAATTCTTAGGTTATATTATATTTCAATTTTAATTTGTGTCAGAAAACACATCTTTACAGATAAATTGAGCTTTTCGAGTCAAGCTCAAGCCGAGTGCAAACTTTCTCGATCCCGGATAACATGATTGAGAGGGTGATGGAGCCTTGACTGTGATGGTGGTGGATGTGGTGGTTATCTCGAACCAAACAACCAAAGCAAACAAACTCTCCCATATAGTTCCCTTGTCTTGATGACGGTGATGGCGTGGAGGATCGATGGTTGGTGGAACCACGGCGAGATAAGGCGGTGAAGTGTGGTGATGCATGGTGTGAGTCGGTTCTAGAGAGAAGGAGAAGAGATGAATAGAGTGTGGAAAACTAGAAGGGGGGGTTGAATAGTTTTACGTCTTTTTAATTTGTTACAAAAGATTGTTTGAAAGTTTTCTTTGTTTTCAAAAATTTAGATTCGATACTATGTGATATCAAGTCTTGCACAATATGAACAACAATAAATATGTACGATAAAGCAATAATAATGTAAGTAAAGAAATAAAAGAGAGATGGAAAGATCGAACCGCGAGACAAGAGATTTATAGTGGTTCGGCTACAAGGTCACCTTCCTTGCCCTACTCCACTCCCCGAGCACCTAACTCGAGAGTTTTCTTCACTATGTCAATAAGCTCCCTTATGGCGGAGAAAACCTTACACACCAATTCACACACCACAACTTCGTCACAACTTCTACACAACTTCTTCACACCAATCTACTTCACACCAATACTTCTTCACACCTTTCTACTTCACACCTATCTACTTCACACCAATCTTCTTCACACCTTTCTACTTCACACCTATTTACTTCACACCAATCTTCTTCACACCTTTCTTCTTCCTAACTCTTCTTCTTCACAACAAACTACTAACCTATCACACTACTTATATACCTAGCTAAACTATCTTCTATCAAATATTCACAACTAATTACACAAAGAGATAGATACAATGGATGATGCTTTAACAACTTAGATGTGGAGATCACAACAAGTTGTAATACTTGTTATCTTGAGGGATAGAAGTATTCTTCTCTTGCACTTGAGAGGATGATGTTTGAATCTCTTTGAAACAAAGATTTATGAATGTATGATCAAAGGATTAAGAGAATGGAAATGGAGATCTAGAACAGAAAGTTTAGGAGTGCAAAAGGTGGGGAAAAATTCCAGATTTAAGGTGGTATTTATAGGCAAAAATTTCTGATAACTGGAGTGTGCCGGTCCCCTTAAATCATGGCCGGTCCCCTTAATTTTAAGGGGACCGCCCCTTATAATTAAGGGGGCCGCCCAGCTGTAACGGCCAGAAACTTTGTCTTTTAGTGGGGAAAGTTTATTTGGTGAAAAACTAACTGATTTTGGTTAAAAATTTGAATTCGTATATTTAGAATGAATAAAACATTTTTCTTTAATACCAAAAGTGTTTTTCAAAAATATTTAATATGTTTATATAGTTCAATAAACTTTGTAATAATTAATTAAATACCCCTTTGATCATAGATTGCACTAAACACTTTGTTTATTCATACCTTAAGTGATTTGGATGTAAAGAGAATGTTAATCACTAAATACTTGTTTATGTCATAAATTTTTGTTCAATGAGTTTATCTTTTGTAATAATCAAAACATAGAGATATTGATAATAAGTTAATAATTTTCTTAGGCATTATTTATGTCAACAATCTCCCCCTTTTTGATTATTACAAAACCTTAAACTCAATAGGTCTAAAATTTATTTTTAGACAAGCATTTTAGAGTTTACTATTCAGTTCTCCCCCTTTTTGTAAAATCAAAAAGGTTAAACCGAGTAAGCTTCATAGAAGAAGTTAAACGGGTAGAATGCTCCCCCTTGATGTATGCTCCCCCTCATTTGAGAGCACCTAGGAAACGAGCTATGGAAAGCTTGGCTACAAAAAAATATGTGAAGAGAACAAGACATATATATGCAAAGCAACAATCATGCAAATAAAAATAGATTCATTCAAGCATATATAATCATAGAAATGATTAGCATTACAACATTCAATATTCTTGAAGCATATTGATTACAAGAAAACAAAAGAAAAGACATAGTCCTATATTGCCTAAGAGAGCACTTGGACTTGCTTGCAACCCATGGTTGATTATTTTATTTGCCTGAAGGAGAACATAAACGTAGAGCTTAGTTGTTAGATGGAGAGGGATATGGAGTGGGGTATGGAGCGGAAGAGGTGGATCTTACGATGTTGTATCGAGTTAAGGGTGGTATTGGATGAGGACGAGTGAGAAGATATTCAATCCAAGAAATATCTTCACTCAAGTAGAGAATTTGTTTTTGAAGAAAGATGCAACAAGGGCAATAGTGAGTGTGGTTTGTAACTTGATACAAGTTGAGAGAGTGGGGTAGGCAATTTTCATAGGGTGATGATGGAGGTTGCCCTTTGTTGCGTTGTGCACGATGCATAGCAAGGAGATCACTAAGATCATGGATTTGGGTATTTCATCATGGAACTTTTGCTTTTTCGTGGCAATGTGGAGAGAATCATTGTGTTGGTGTGGATGAGTTGGGTTTAATTTGTGTAGTTTGGATCATTATAAGTGGTTGAAGGATGAGATGTGTAGTTTGGCATGAAAGAGGATGTTTGGCCAATGTTGTATGGTTTGTAAAGAGGTTCAAATGAGTGTCCTTGTGGATTTGGTGTAAAGTTTGGGAAGTAAGTGGTTGGAGGTGTTGAGTGATTTCCAACTTCATTGGTTATGATGGATTTTTTTTTAGGGCTTTTTCTTCGCCAAACGGGTTTTACCGTCATCCTTGCTAGCTTTGAGGCTTTTGGTTTTGGTTTGTTTGGAGAAGTCATGAAGGGATGAATGGAGAGTGTTGAAGATTGGGGATATTTATGGTGTAAGATTTGTGTGTTTATGGATGGATAAAGTTTGTTTGGGAGATTAAGACAAAATATATTGGAGAAAATTTGGAAATGTAAGTTGAAATGGGCTAAAGAGCAGAAAAGATTCTGTAAACCCGTCCAGCAGATGGTCGGTCCCCTTAATTAGGGGCGGTCCCCTTAATAATCAAGGGGGCCGCCTTACATAATTAAGGGGGCCGCCCATCTGGTGATTTCCAGATTGCCAGAATTGGGTTTTTGGCAGAAAATTTGCAGAAAGGTTGTGTTTTTGGATTTGGATTCAAGCAAGTTCAATTCCTTTAGGCAATATAGAATCTAATCTAATCATGATATAGCATGCATGCAAAAACACTTAAGTAAAAGAGCAAACACGCAACACATAATAAGTTAGAGGAGACAAATAAAGGCAAGAACACTTAATCTTCCTAAGGCAACTATCTTAGATCAAAGGCAAAGGCAACTAGTGAGTCAAGAATTTAGCGATTGAACAAGATGACAACATTATGATTGATTTTGTCCTAGTGTGTGCCTATATGCAACAAATGTGGAGTTGTGATTGTTTCGACTCCTAAATGCAAAGAAAAAAAAAATTCTTAAGAAACAATCCAAAATCTCCTTGATTCGATTTTTGCTCGATCATGAATGTCAAAGATATATATTAGATTATATACCTTGACAATTTATGTGAGAGTTTATGCATGATTTCGGAAAAAGGTTTTTAGCATTTGTCAACAATGCAAGGAAAATGATGTTCATGTAATTCCTAGATGTGAGAATAGTTAAAAAAAATTTGATTGGGTTTTACAAAAGAGTATATGCAAAGAAAAATAATATTTCCCAATCTTTAATTTTGTGCGAAATAGATTCCTAGACTAAGAAATGGAGAATTGGAAGAAAAGTAAATTTTATGCAAGAAAAAAAATTGTCTAAATGCAATAGAATTTAGTCAACTTGTTCCATCATTCCTAATCCTAAACGCAAGTGATTGAATAATTCATGCTTAAGGGGTTTAGTGAATATATCCGCAATGTTATCTTCCGATGCAACTTTTTCTATAGATATGTTTCCTTTTTGTACATTATCCCTAAGAAAGTGGTGGCGTATTTCTATATGTTTAGTCCTAGAGTGTTGCACGGGATTTTTACTTAAATCTATCGCACCTTTGTTATCGCACATAATGGGAACATTTTCTAACCTAATGACATAGTCTATAAGAGCTTGTTTCATCCATAGTGCTTGTTGACATGCCTTTCCAGCGCTTACATATTCAGCTTCGGTGGTAGAAATAGCAAGAGCGGTTTGCTTCTTCGAAAACCAAGATGTTAGACAGCATCCCATAAACGTGCAAATACCGCTAGTGCTTTTTCTATCTACGTAGTCTCCCGCATGATCCGAATCCGCATAGATGATGGTTTCTATGCCGGATCCCTTAGGATACCATAATCCAAAGTGTATAGTGCCTTTAATGTATCAGAAGATATGCTTTGTTAATACAAATATCGCCTAAAAACGTTATTTATATTTTACGATCTTTGCTAAGTTTTGTTAATGACAAAGTATGAAGTTTAGCTATAAGTAAATCATCACTTTAAGTGTTTAAGTCTTGTTTAAACTAAGGTTTACATTTCTTTTAAACAAAACATTGTTTTTATTTCTTAAATTAGAAAGTGTCTTGTCACATCACATTTATTTCTTAATATAGTAAGGTCACATCACATTTAGGGCAAGCATTGTCAATATACATTTATGGTAAGAAATGTGTTTGACTTACTAAGTGGTTGCTTGCAAGTTTAGTGTTTGACTTGATATTATGAGATGTGACATTGTTTGGTTTGCAAGGAGTAATGAGATGTGACCTTGTTTGGTTTGGGAGATTTATTGCAAAAACCAACTGCAGCCCTGACGGTACCCTGGGGGTACACGGGCGGAACCCATCTGAGGGTTCCGCCTGATCCGCCGGACCTGTAGAATGGTTTGCTATAAATACCAAACCATTTGTTAGTTTTGAGTCACCCTTTTAGGACATATTTTCACATACTCTCTAAAGTAACTCAGTAACATTTTGTCTTGTGTAATTCTCTTATGTAGCAAGGGACTTCACAAGATCATTCAAGAAGTTACAAGCTTCAACTCTAAAGTTGCAAGTCTTGGTAGCTTGGTCATGTATAAGCTTTGGTAGTTTATACTTCATTTGTGTCATGTATGTAGAAGTGATTGGTTAGTATTTTAGGCCTCAAAATACATAGTGTGTCGGGAGTTGTTGTACCCTTGTAAAAGAACTAACGGGAGTGGTTGTACCCTTGGTAAAGAACTCGACATCTAGCTTAGTGTCGGTAAAAGTGTAAGGGACGATGGGAGTGGTTGTACCCGTGTAAAAGAACTCGACATCTAGCTTAGTGTCGGTAAAAGTGTAAGCGACGTTGTAAAGGTTTTCTCCGCCGGTTAAAGGAGCTTGTTGATTAGTGCTCATAACTCTCGAGTTGGAAACTCGGGGCGTGGATGTAGGGCAAGGAAAAAGAGTCCTTGTAGCCGAACCACGATAAACAATCGTGTTGTGGTTTGATCGTTTATTTCTTTATCTTTGCTTATTACATGTTGTTCTTTAGTTAGAATTGCTAGTTACATATAAAGCTTTTCAAAGAACTAAACAAGTAAAGATGTGTTTATATCTTCAAACAAAAGTAAAGCTTTTCAAATAACTAAACAAGCAAAGTTAGGATCATCACAAGCAAAGCTTTTCAAAGTATGAAACTAGGAAAGTTAGAATTGTTATTCACATGAAAAGCTTTTCAAAGAATCAAACATATAATGTTGTGTTTATATCTTTAAGCAAATGTAAAAGTTTTTAAAGATATTCAAGTTAAAAAGAAATTAAAAAGCGGTAAACTATTCAACCCCCCTTCTAGTTTTCCATAATTGGCATCAGGAGCTACGTTACTCAAGATCTTTAAAATAGAATGTATTGTAAAACTTGGATCGATCCATGGATTTTGAAAATCTCAAAGAAGGGCAACCTATTCAGAACCAACTGCTATTTGAAAAAGAAAACTTACTTGAATGGAAAAGTAATTTTGAAAACTATGTGAAATCAATTGATCAAGATCTTTGGCATATTAGTTCTTTTGGTAATTTCAAACCAAAGAAAACAAGTTTTTGAAAACCAAGATAACCATCTTAAACTTGATAAAAATACTAAAGCTAAAACAATGCTTTACAAAGCTTTAGTACCAAATATGAAAGAATGTATTTTTGTCAAAAGACTAATGATGTTTGAAAAAAAAAAATATGGTAAACTTTCATCAAGGAATATGTCAAGTCAAAGATGATCAATTTGATCTTACATATGAATTAGAAGTTTTAGAAAAACTAATTGATAGACACTTAGTAGAAGTTAATACATGTGCTACTAGTTTAAATGTTTTAAATGAAGGTACAAGTGAAGATGAGTACGTGTGTTTTGATGAACCTGCTTGCGTATCTTGGAATGAAATGGATGTTGACGAAGACAATGATCCGGTGATTACTCGTGTCAAGCTCGTAGGAGTCTTGCTTGCGATTCATGGAATAACAAGGATGAAGATGAAGTCAATCATCCGGTTTGTGATTCTAAACTAGATAAAACATCAAGCAAGGTACACTTTGAAACCAAACACCTTTGCTTTGATTAATTTATCCTAGAGTTTTCTAAACTAAAAAATGAGTCTAAACGTTTATGCAACATGGACCTAAAAACTATCTTCAAGAATGAGTCTTCAAAACCTCTTAAGAATATCTTTGAAAAGGAAATCTTATTAGAAGATAAAATGTCTAGAATTGAGAGTACTGCTGAAATTGATCTAGAATGTAAATTATGTCTAGATTACAAACATGAGATTAAAATGCAAAATGAGAAAGGAAAAATTATTAGTTAAATTTGATGAAAGCTCAAAATCTCTTGAAATATTGTTGAGGAGTCAAAGGTTGTTTAAAGATAAAACCGGGTTAGGATTTAACTCATAAACATCATCAACTAATAAAATAAAGCATGTAAAATTTGTCAAACATAGAAGAGAGATTTAGAGATAATTCAATCTCTAATAGAAACTCATGATAAAAGGATTAAGACTTTCATTCTCTATGCCTTTATATGTTTATCTAACCTTCTTGGATACATGAGCTATTGAGTTTCAAAGCGTGTTGTCAAACCAAGATTTTACGCGTAATGCTTATCCGCTTGATAGCATCTCCATGTGTTGATACAAAAGTTGGGCGTACCTGGTTATTGGGCTTTGCTCTTATATCAATTTGTTCCTTAGCACTTTATTACCTGCGTACTAAGAAAAATAGAATAACACCGTTAGGCTTATCGAGGGATTGTCTCCCCCGATTAGACTCCGGCGTGAGAGTAAGTAATCGAATTTAGGTTTTAGTTGAAGAGTTAGGGATTGTGTAAATCGTACCTTGAATGAGAATCGTATGATTCTATATATAGGGGCTAAGAAACCGTGTTTCTTGCTCCTTACTCTTCGCACGCATGGTGCTTATCCGAGGTAAGGATATCTATTCCTTGAATAGATAATCCTTATCGCGTACCCGGTGGGTTAAATTGGGCCTTTGGGCTTCATGAGCCCAAAGCGTTGATACTACGGCCCATACCATAGTCATGGTAGCCCATTCGTGATGGGCTTAGGTGTAAGTAATGTCTATCATTTGGGCTTGCGGCCCAGATGTAGGCTATACGTCATCATGTCCCCCCAGTCTAGTGTGCGCGGCGCGACGCCGCGGGTACTAGACTTAATATCATCAGCGGTAAGCGTGGCGGGAGATTGAACAAATTGTTACCGCCTTTTTTGGTGGTGCAATGCACCTAATTGGTTCAAAATAGTTGCCTCGGAAATCGGGGGTGGTGTCCACGTATCTCTTGGGATTCGGGAAAAAGTGCATGTACCTTTTCACCTTCTAGCCACACATTCACTGTGAGTGGGTTCCACGTGGATAGGGATTAGGGTTTTTACCACCCCTATATAAGGGTCACCGCCTCCCTTTTTTACACACACAGTAAAAACACACACACAACTACTATTCACCTTCTTCTTCATTTTTAGAGCGTTTTTTACAAGAAAACCTTTTAACCTTCGTAGGTAATTTTTGTGTGCGTCTTCTTAGGTTTTAAGATGAAAATTGTCGCTCAGTTAGATGAGTTTCGCTCTGCGATGTCTGTCGAGGATGTGATGCATTTTTCTTCCGACTATTTTGTGCCTTTGGATGTACGTCCAGAGGCGCCAGATGTCGATGCGTGTATAGCCGACTTCCCCGAAGGGAAGATAGGTTTATACACGAAATTTTTTGAGTACGCTAACTACCGCGTACCTATATCTGTATTGCTGAGCGATTTGCTCAATCACTATCGCCTTCACATCTCTCAGTTGCACTGTATAGGTGCGGCGAAGGTGTCGAATTTTGAGATAAACTGCCGTTTATTGGCGATAGAACCCACCGTAGACTTGTTCCGCTCCTTTTACCACTCAACGTGGTCAAACGGTTGGGTATCCTTTGCGAAGCGCCCGGGGGCGTTTCAGTGTTATACGGAAAAAGTTGACGCACTCAAGAATTGGAGGGAATATTTCTTTTGGGCAGACGACGTGGTCTTTCCTCCAATTTTGAGTTTTATACTCAGGCGTCCTTACCAAGGGATGGGCGCCCCGCACCCGGTTCATATAGGATTGCTGACGCGCAGACGTTAGATGCCAATCGATTGGCTATTAACCCTTATCCGGAGGAGTTTTTGGTTCATGTAGGATTGAGTCGCGCGTATTTTGGCGCAGCAGATGAGGTTCCCACTTTCCTAAGTGAGGATGGCCGGGGTGGGTGTTCATCCTTTGTAATTGTTTGTAAGTTTTTCATTCTTTATCTTCGCGCATTTGCCAACTAATCTTTCGTTGTTTGCTTGCTTTATTTTTATATGTGCAGAGATGGACTTGTTCGCGGTGGTGAAGCTTGATAAACCAAAGCAGGTCACCATAGGGGTTCGTCCCTTGAGGGAAGGGGAGCCGCCCCTACTTGACGCGACCGCGGGGCATTTGACTGCTCTGCCCTCGGCCGCCCCTGAGGATACGCCCCCACTCGTAGTGACGCCTGTGCAGACTGTAGCTCCCGAGGTGGTGGCGGAGCCTACTGAGAAGGCGGTGCCTGAAGTGGAGGTGGCGCACGAAGAGGCGCGCTCAGGGTCATCTGATAGCATCCGGATCCTGAAGCCTGAGGAGGTGCTGAGAGAGGAGGTTGTGCAGAGTTCAAAGCGCAAGGCTGAGGCTGGTGGGAGTGGCAATAGGAAGAGGCGCCGACACGTCATTGGAGACGCGGATTCGAACGCAGAGGAGACTTCTACCTCTGGCGCTCGATTGAAGGTGGATGACGCTTCCCCGTTTTTGTAAGTGTAAATTTGTGGTCCTCTCTTTTTTCCTTTTTATATTGTTATTACTTGTTGTAATCCTTGGCTTTGTTGCGTAGGGATGATGGCGCAAAGGATGATGAAGTCTCCTCTCCACATAATGAAAACAAGGAGGGGGATACCTTGGCTGCTGATGGTGGTGAGGCGCAGCAACTGCTTGATGAGTTGGCTGCGACTACTGCCCGTCAGGCTGAGCTGGTGGCGCAGCTGAAGGGAAAGCGTGCTGGGGAGAGTCGTGCTCTAGCCCAGAAGGAGGAGGAGCTGGAAAAACTTCGCGCACAACTGGCGGGCGCGCAAGTTGAGCTTGGGGAGTCAAGGGCGTATGCTGAGAAAATCGCCCAGGACAAGATGAGCATCTTGGCTGATCTGCTATATGCGAGGGCAAAGCTCGAGCAGATAAAGGCCAAGACGTCATGGTCTGTGTCGTTCCTTGAGGAGAAAAGATCTGAGCATTATGCTAGGCTTCAAGATTTCAAGGAGCGCATGGAGAAGACGCTCGTGGTATATGAGGAGAAGCTGCGCGCCCTCAGCATTGAGTACGACGAGGAGCTGTACCCTCATCTTATGTCTGTGATAGTTGAGCGCAGGTATTCTTACACCCTTGCCGTTTAAAATTGCTTGTTCACTTTATTGTGAATCTTACCTTATTATCTCTTTGTGAATGCAGGTGGTTGATCAGCCATGGGCTTCGTCTGGCAGCTCTAAGTACTTTAGAGTCTGCGGAGGTGGTGGAAGCCTATGGGAAGGTTGTTCACTGCGCGATGGCGTGTGGCCGTTCGCAGGCCATGGAGGAGCTCCGTGAGGCCAAGTTGTTGGAGAAGGACTTGGCGGAGATTCCTGGTTATAGCGCAACAGCGTATGATGAGCTGGTGCAGGCGATGGCGGGGTTGAAGGTTCTGGAGCTGCCGCATATAGGGAAGTTGGAACGCGACCAAGATGACCCCATTGATGTGCTCATGGCGGGTCTGACGTTGCAGCGTCATCTTGTGGAGAATGCAGAAGAGGAGTTAGATTATTATCTAAAGCCTGATGTCTCGCAGCTTCAAATTCCAGTTTTTGCGCGGCCCCGTGATATCCTCAAGCCTTTTGCTTTGGAGAAGGAAGTTCCTTTGAAGGAGGTGCTGGAGCGTCACGAGCAAAGGCTTGCCATAAAAAAGGGTATTAAGGGCAAGGCTGTGATGTGCGGCATTGGTGCTGCGCACCTTCCTCGATCTGATGGCGTGGCTGTGAGTGTTCCGACCGTTTCGCTCAAGGATGCTATAACCTTGAGTAAGCTGAAGGAGGCGGGTAGTTCCGCCGCACCAGAAGAGAGCCATGATCACCGCCATAGTATATAGGTTGTTTGTAAATGTATGTATTTTTCCTTGTAATTTTAATAAATATGGAATAAGATACATTTTGTTATAAGTTCGTAACTTAAATGTGCTTGCATTGTTTGCTAAGTGTTGATTTATTTTACTAAGTCTTTCAAGTGCGTGACTTAAATATACTTGCATTGTTTGCTAAGTTTTGATTTATTTTACTAAGTCTTTTAAGTGCGTGACTTAAATATACTTTTTATTATCTGACCAAGTGTCTTGGCTCGTTATGTTGCTAAGCTTGTATGGTGTACTTGGTATATGCGCATCCGTCGTGGGGTGCGCATGCGAATCTTACCTCAACGTCTCGAGAGTAAGGCGCTTAGCAAGGATTCGTGATCCAATGTTGATGGGTTTGCAACCCTCTTATTCAACAAGTCAATTAGTAGGTTAACTTATCCTTTATGCCTTCGTGGGTCTTTAAGTGGTGCATGCACGCCATGTAGGCAAAAATATAAGATAGACAATATTGACATATATGCAATAAAGTAAAAGTGCGCTATAGAGTTAGCTAGAAACCATAACATTTTATTAATACTTGCAAGTTTATTGAAAAAAAATAGAAAATATAATTCCTAAAAAAGAAAAGAAAGACAAACACTTATTGGGCACCTCGTAGGGTGTGAGGGTGTTTGTGTAAGGGCCGTAGCCTAAAAGTAACATTTCTTGAGGTTACAGATGTTCCAAGTGCGCGCCAGGTCATGACCTTCCATGTCGCGCAACCTGTATGCGCCGTTGCCGAGCGCATCCGTGACCTCGTAGGGTCCTTCCCATTTGGGTCCGAGCTTGCCTGTGTCTTCTGCGTGGCTTGCGTCATTGGCGCGGTAAACAAAGTCCCCTGGTCTGAATGAAGTGTTTTTGACTCTTGCATCGTAATACTTCTTCATTTTTGCCTTAGCCTTTGCTTCTCGTATAGCTGCACGTTCGCGTCTTTCTTCCAGTATATCTAAGTCTATGCGCCGTTCCTCGTCATTTGTTGTGACGTTGACCTCTGATGTGCGTAAAGTGGGCATTCCTATCTCAGCTGGTATGACGGCTTCTGTTCCATAGACTAAGGAAAATGGCGTGTCGCCAGTACTGGTTTTGATTGTCGTGCGATGCGCCCATAAGACATGCGAGAGCTCATCTACCCATCTTCCTTTGTGTCAGTCCAGGCACGCTTTTATTCGTTCGCCTAAACTGCGATTGGCGCGCTCAACTAGGCCGTTGGTTTGTAGGTGTTTGACTGAAGCAAAGTGTTGTGTTATGTTCAAACTGGTGCACCAATCTTTGAATGGGTTATCACAGAATTGTTTTCCGTTGTCTGATACGATCTCACCTGGTAGGCCGAAGCGACAGACAATATTGTCCCAGACGAAGCGTTTGACTTGGTTTCCCGTAATGTTCACCACAGCCTTTGCTTCGATCCACTTTGTAAAATAGTCTATGGCTACGATGAGGAATTTTATTCCTCCTGCTGCGACGGGGAAAGGTCCTGCGATGTCAATACCCCATTTGTAAAATGGCCAGGGTGAGGTGATTGGTGTTAGCTCGTGCTGTGGTCGGCGCGGAATAGGTCTATGTACTTGGCAGTTGCCGCACTTTCTTATTAGGTCGCGTGCGTCGCGGTGCATTGTTGGCCAATAGTATCCTGACCTTAAAGCGCTTGCCACCACGGATCGTGGCCCTGAGTGCATACTACATGACCCAGCGTGAATCTCGCGGAGTACGTAGTCTGCTTGGAGGGGTCCAACACATCTGAGCCATGGTTGTAAGAAAGATCGCCGGTAGAGTACGTTGTCGCGTAATTCGAATCGTTGCGTTGTGCGCCGTATTCTTCGAGCGTCTTTATTATCTTGGGGTAGGATTCCCTTGCTAATAAATTCGATGATAGGTGTCATCCACGTAGGATCTTGTTCTTCTATCACCGTTGATATCTCCATATCCAGGATTGACTTGTTCTTTAGGGTTTCCACCAATACCTGTTTTGAAAGGTGTGCGAAGCTTGTGGATGCAATCTTGCTGAGTGCGTCCGCCTTTCTGTTATCTCCTCTAGGTACTTGCTTTATTGTGAACCTATCAAAGTTTTTGATCAAAAATTTTGTCTTATATAGGTATTGGATCATGTGGTCGTCTTTGGCTTCTTATTCTCCTAACACGTGGTTAGCGACTAGCCGAGCATCTACATTTGCTTCTAGATTGCGTACACCCATTTGGATTGCGATGCGTAGTCCGGCTAGTAGGGCTTCATATTCTGCCTCATTGTTTGTGGCTGTGAACTCGAAGCGTAGCGCATAGGTGAATTCCATACCTTCTGGATTTGTGAGAATAAGTCCTGCGCCTGATCCATCTGCGCATGAGGATCCATCGGTGAACAGTGTCCATGGTTCTTGTAGATCCGTTTTAGCTGCAGATGTTGGGCTATCGCCCTCTGGCTTCTCCACGATGAAATCAGCTAAGACTTGTCCTTTGATAGCAGTGCGCGGCCTGTATGAGATGTTGTACTCACTTAGCATTACACTCCATTTTTGTAAGCGTCCTGATGCGTCTGGTTTAGAGATAACTTGTTTAATTGGCTGATCAGTGATTACCGCAATGGGATGCGCTTGAAAGTATCTGCGCAGTCTTTTTGCGGCGAACACTAGAGCCAAGACCAGCTTTTCCATGGCACTGTAGTTAACCTCTGTTTTCTTTAAGGCTTTGCTTACAAAGTATATGGGTGTCTGGACGGAGTCTCTGTCTGTCAATAGTACTGCGCTAACTGCTCCATGGGTTGCTGATAAGTACATGATTAGTTCTTCCCCTGGTCGCGGTGCGACTAGTTTGGGAAGAGATGCCAGATGGTGTTTGAGTTGTTGGAAAGCTTCCTCCGCTTCGTTGGTCCAGCGGAAGTCTCCCTTTTTTGTGCACTTCGTGAGTGTTTTAAAGAGGGGAAGGGATTTGTCTGCTGACTTAGATAAGAAGCGATTCAGGCCTGCCAGCTTTCCATTCAGTGACTGGACTTCTTTGAGTGTGCGCGGGGAGGGGAGATCAATAACAGCCTTCGTCTTTTCTGGGCATGGTTTGATTCCATCGGGTTCTATTAAGTATCCGAGGAACATGCCTTCAGTTGCGCCGAAGGTGCACTTTTTGGGATTTAGTTTCATGTTTATCCGCCCCAACGTTCGGAATGTTTCCTCGATGTCGCGCACCAATTCGTCCTCTGTATGGCTTTTTATAACAAGGTCGTCAACGTAAACTTCCAAGTTGCGGCCTACTTGTTTTTCGAAAGCTGTATCCACCAGCCGTTGGTATGTCGTGCCTGCGTTCTTTAAGCCAAAAGGCATTTTTGTGTAGCAGTATACCCCTTGACTGGTGTGGAAAGCTGTTTTTTCTTCATCTTCCACTGCCATTTGGATCTGGTGGTACCCTTTATATGCGTCTAGGAAGCACTTGAAGGGGTATCCACATAAGGATTCGACCTTCCAGTCTATCTCTGGCAATGGATAGCAGTCCTTCGGGCATGCTTTGTTGAGGTCCGTGAAGTCCACGCACATCCTCCAACTACCATCGCTCTTTTTTACCATAACTGGGTTAGAAAGCCAGTCGTGGTAGTACACTTCGCGCATGATGCCCGCATCTACTAACTTGTGTACTTCCTCCAAAATAGCCTTTCCACGATCTGGGGCCTGGCCGCGCTTCTTTTGCCGTATTGGAGGGTATCCTTGTCGGATTTGTAACTTGTGCTCTATGATAGAGCGAGGTACTCCCGTCATATGCTTTGGTTCCCATGCAAAGATGTCTAGGTTCTTTTGCAAGAGTGCGCATAATCTGGGTGAATAACGACCTTTACCTTTGTCAGATAAAGATCCTCCAATCGAAACTTGTTGTTCCGGATAATCTGGGTGAATAACGACCTTTAAATTTGGCGATTTTTCCGTGCGCTGTTCTGGAATAGTCTCCGCTTCGGTTGTCACTGCGATGCATTCTCTTGGTGGTACCGTTGTGTTATAGAGAGTGACTACTCCTCCTTCAACTGGGAATTTAAGCATTCCGTGTGCCGTGGATGGTACTGCGCGCATGGATGATATTCCTGGTCTTCCAATTATACCATTGTATGGTGAAGGAGACTTGATTACTATAAAGTTTATCCATGCCGCGGTTGAGTGTTGCTCATCTCCTACGACCACCAATAAGCGTAACTGCCCCATGGGCCAAATCTTCTCTCCTGTAAATCCTGTTAGTGACATTGTAGCTGGTGTCAACTGACTTTGGATTTCAGGTCGCAGCCTTTTGAAGCAGTGATCATACATGATGTCTGTAGATGCTCCTCCATCAATATACATGCGGTGGATGTCGTGTCCCCCTGCATGTATTTCAATGGTCAGAGGTTCTACAACTGCGTTGTCCGCAGCTATTGTAGGGAAGGATATCTCTTTTTCTGGAGAGAATTTTTGGCTGACTTTTTGCTTTATCTTGCTCTGCCATGATTGTATCATGTATATAGTATCAGCCTTTTCCTTTGGGGGTTCTTTCTTGCCTCCATTTCTCAGTCTCTCTTTTCCTTCCTTGATGTTTTTTACGAGGTGGTCCATCCTTCCTTCTCTAACTAATTTTTCGATTAGTTGTTTCAGTTGGACGCACTCGTTGGTTGTATGACCCTTTTGGCCGTGGTACTCACAGTATCCACTACCTAGGCGCTTTCCTTCTGCCATGCGCATTGGTGGTGGTCTTGGGAAGTTCGCGCCTTCTGTTGCAAATATCTCCCTCGGAGTTTTAGTGAGAGGAGTATATTTGTCGTTGTCTCTTCCGCTGCGATAATTCCTGCTGCGGTTGTTGTTTTGATCATTGGATTGTTTCCGCGGCTGTTCTTGTTGCCTATAATTTGGATATCCTTTCTTACTGTCCGCAGCAGCTGCTTCTCCTTGTATAAAGGATCGGGTGCGCTTTGTTAGCTCGTCGAAAGACTGTGGAACTCTGTCATTAAGCTTCCGGATGAGTTCTGGATTATTAATTCCATTCATGAACCCTGAAATTTTTAGGATTTCGGGACATGCTTTGACTTGTATGCACTCATCCTTGAAGCGTTCCATAAAGGCGCTGGTTGATTCCCCTTGACGTTGCTTCACCCTTGCCAATTCCACAGGATTTTTAGCGCACTTCTTTCGCTGAGTTAAGTTGTGGCGGAACGCTTTCCGTAATTCCTCAAAGCCGCCTATACTCCTACGTGGGAGTTTGCTAAACCATGTGCGCGCGTTCCCTACCAATGTGGAATTAAACATGTGACACCACACAGGCTGTGGCCAATTTTCGATAGTTGCGGCTGACTCGAAAATTTTTAGGTGGTCGTCTGGGTCACCTGTTCCATCATATGTCTTCATATTAGCGGGCATGCGCCTGCGCTTGTCGTCTGAGTAATCACTTATGCGTCGTGTAAACGCGTCAATTTTTTGGCGTCGCCATGGGAGAGACATATCTTCGTTCTCTTCCTCACGACGTCTCCCTCTTGATTTCCAGTGCCCTGTTTCTTTATCCTCGTTGTCCGAGGAATCACTGGAAGAAGGATAATCTCTCCTTCGGCGTTTGCGCCTGCTCCTTTCAGAAGAGGAGCCTGAGGGATCTCTACTTGGGGATCTTCTTCTCCCCAATCTGTCTTGGATCCGCCTACTTCCGGGCTTGGACGATCCTTGGCTTGGCGAATGCTGAGGCCCTAATCGATCATGTATTCCCCGACTGCCAAGTCTGGAGTGGACATTGGTGCGCCTACCGCTGTCTCCAGAATTTTGTGAGTCAGATACCGTACCCAACCTGTCATGGACATTGGTACGTTCTGTACGTCTTCCTCGTGGGTGACGTGGTGGTGATGGTTCACGTTCTGGACCAAAATTAAGTCGGGTTTGCAGATCCGCACCTGCTCTTCTTGCCGCCTCTTCCTGCATGAGGGCGGTTAGGGTTTCATAATTTTGGGATACAAAGTTACCCAAAGTTAGATCGGATATGTCCTCAGTCGTTGCAAGGATTTCTGCCTCAGTATGGGGCGCCCGGTTTCGTTCAGGCGCGCCTGGCGGCGCAGTGTTGTTCGCTACAGGTGTAGCCTGATGAGGAGTGGTGAAGAGGGTGCGTTGGAGTTCCTCAACGCTTGGGACCACTAAAGAGATTATAGGTAGTTCCATTGCTGGAGGCTGGGTTGTTCCTGCCCCTTGGTGATCAGGTGTGCTGGTTGTCCCAGCAACCTGTTTAGAGGTCAAATCTTGTCGATTCTTCTTTTGGTGGTCACGTTTTTCTAACTGCGGAGTCCGCTGGCTCGAATTCTTGTGTTTCGTCATTCTATTTCGTTGTAGGGTCCCACGGTTGGCGCCACTTGTTGATACAAAAGTTGGGCGTACCTGGTTATTGGGCTTTGCTCTTATATCAATTTGTTCCTTAGCACTTTATTACCTGCGTACTAAGAAAAATAGAATAACACCGTTAGGCTTATCGAGGGATTGTCTCCCCCGATTAGACTCCGGCGTGAGAGTAAGTAATCGAATTTAGGTTTTAGTTGAAGAGTTAGGGATTGTGTAAATCGTACCTTGAATGAGAATCGTATGATTCTATATATAGGGGCTAAGAAACCGTGTTTCTTGCTCCTTACTCTTCGCACGCATGGTGCTTATCCGAGGTAAGGATATCTATTCCTTGAATAGATAATCCTTATCGCGTACCCGGTGGGTTAAATTGGGCCTTTGGGCTTCATGAGCCCAAAGCGTTGATACTACGGCCCATACCATAGTCATGGTAGCCCATTCGTGATGGGCTTAGGTGTAAGTAATGTCTATCATTTGGGCTTGCGGCCCAGATGTAGGCTATACGTCATCACCATGCAATTTAAAAGGTACGCATTACTTCAACTTGACTTTGATTGTTTCTTGTTTCTGGCATTATGTATTCGAATATGTGTTATTTGTAATTCTCTAGAATGTCTACCTGCTAATTGTAAATAGCTAAGATTAGATTCTATGCAACAAGGAATTTAGTCTTTAGTACTAGTAGGAGATATAAGGTGTTTTGGTTCTTTAACCATCAAGAGATAAACACGAAAAACTCTTGAGTAAGTCTCACTCAACTCTTGCTTACAAGTGAGGTAACTAAGAATGTCCTAAGTGTTAAAATGTCTAACACTTTTGTGATGCTTGCAAAACAAACCTTTGTTAAACAACTTTCTCAAACACCATACTTTGAGTCTTTAATTGTGTTTTTCTTCAGTCACTCCTTTATGATAATCTCACATAAAACACACAAGGTGAAATAAATCACATGAGCATATATTAGGATGTGTGAAAGAAATTGAGTTTTCAACATCTAGGATTTACACATCAAATGTGACACATAGTCTCATGATGTTGTACCTCTTGGACTTTTTCAAAACAAATAGAGTTCATTGTGTCTTAAGTAAGAAACCCCAAAGAGTCGAGGAGTCATTGAATATAACATTTAACGAGTGACCTCCTCCTTCTAAGATATTATCTTTGTTAGATGATAACTTAGTCGAAAGTCCAATGATGGCAAGACAAGCATGGAGTAAAAGTACAAAATAACATCTTCTCACATTGAGTCCAACATTGAATCAAGTAAAATTGACATAAGTTATAAAACTTGATTTATAGGTCATAGTTGTGTCTAAACAAATTCAACAAAAACATTTTTTTTGGAATTTAGAATAAAACAACTAGTGAAACAAAATTGATATTTCAAAATAATCAAGTGAGTATAGTGTCAATATTTGAAAGACTTTTTTATAATAAAAGCAAGCCACAAAAGCAAGGGATTTTAACCTAAAGACATTCCTAGTTGCTCTCTTGTTCTTAATAGTTAAGTTTTTGATCACTTATCAAGAATGAGATTAGTAAATCCGTAGGTAAAACTAAACATAGAGAAATGTTTGGAAGACTACTTGTTCTCATAACATTTAGACTCGACATTATGTTTAGCTTTTGTCTATGTGCTCATGTTAAAGAAGATCCTTAAACAACTCGGTAGTTGAGCCTAGTTGGATACATCATAAGGTACTACACATCTAGGATTATGGTATCCAAAAGAACGGGAATAAAAACCATAGTGGTTGGCAAATGGAATTATGTCGGTAACAAATTGATAAGAAAAGCACAAGTGGTACTTGCACTTTTATACTTGCTTACCCAATGATTCTTCAAAACGCGTAAGATTCTCAAATTATTATCGAATAGAGAAGCACATCAACAAGCTCCACTTGAGTAAGCTAAGTCATATCGACAACGGAATTCATCTCATATACATTGTTATCCCTTCAACAAAGGAAGCATCGACTTCGGCGACAATTCTATCCATTATGCTTCTTAATAGACATATTGTGATCCATCATCATCGCCTTGGTAAGATTGTTCATTGAGGAACGTCTTAACTAAGAAAGTCTTCTATGTTAACTATTTCATCAACGCGTTAACAAAATCTCTTGAAAATGAAGCATTCATAATTCCTAGGCTTAGTCAAAGACTCATAAGACCTAAAACCTTAAGTTTTGAAAGTTAGGATAAACCATAAAAATCAAGAAAATTTCTTTTTAAGTCTCTCCCTGCAGAACCCACGGCACCTTCAGACCATACGGGCGGAACCCATTTTTTGGTTCCGCCTGGTCCGCCAAAACCTCAGAGTGTTTTATTTGTAATTTCAAAACCAAACACCCTCTTAAATCTTAACAAAAACTTTCAAACAGCATCACCCTCTCAAAAACACATATCCTCACGAATTTTAGGGCTTCTAATCCAATCTCTTCAAATCCAACTAACTTTGTAAGTATTCTAATCACAATTGCATCTTTGATTTAATTATAACATTCTTGCTTACAATCATTAACTAGAATCTTAGGGATTTTGCATAAAACTTCATGATTCATGAAAAACTTGGTGGCTAGTCAATTATGTATTTCATTAGTTAAAAAGTGTATCTTTTTCATTGTTACTTTAATTTGCCAAACACACCAAGTGCATTATCTTTCAAAATTGCATCCAAAATTAGAACATGATTCATCACCACATTGTTAAAACAAATGAAAAACATCATTTAAACATCACTTGCATACTATCTCTTGAATGCTAAAGGGGATACATAACTAATATGTATTTTCGGGTACATTCAATCGAAGACACATTTGATTAGGAGAATGTTGGTTATCTTTTGTTTTTACAACAAAATTTGCATAACAAAACAATTTGGGAATCAAAATGAGTCAAGATAACCATGTCTTCACAATGTTTTGCATATAGGAACATATTAGAACATCCACGTTGTTAAAAGTCATTAACATACAATTTTATGTTTTCTAGGAATCAACATGCCTCCCGCTAACAAATCCGATCACAAAGAAACCCATAAGTACATGCCCAAACACCATATGACCAAAGGTCTCAACTCGATTCAAGTAGAAACCTTTAAGGCATTAGAAAAACGCTATGTTCACGAGGGTATAACCATTGATCCATCCTTTCTAGAAGGAACATCTATTCGCAAAAACTTTGCCGCAATCAACTTTGATTGTCTCCTTGATATAGATGAGCCAATTTGTCCTAGGTTCATCATAGAATTCTATACAACCGTAAATCTCTCCACGTGTGCTGGTGGTAGGATATCATTAAACTTCACAACCAATCAAATACCACATGACATAGATTTAAAAGACTTAGCTATAATTCTTGGTGTACCAAATGAGGGAAATTGCCTTTACACGGATAAGTGGCCCATTTCAAGTCTTGATTCTATTGATCGTTTTATCCATACGATACACCTCTTGCTAGTAAGGAAACTATTAAGGAACACCTCTTTGTTAGAACCTCTACCACTAGGGTGAATCGTTCGGGGAATATTGTAGATAAGGATCCTTTTGGTATGGAGCTCAATGAGCTTAAACTGCAATTTAAGAAGTGGGAAGAAATTCTTAGAGCTAACGTCATAAGTACCATAGGAAACAGAGATCACATCAACACATGTCTTTGCTATATGCTCTATAGCATTTCCACCGGTCAACCCTTCAACTTAGCCTACTACCTAGCCAAAAGAATGGCCGACATATCCTTAGTTGGAACAACCGCTCTTCCTTATGGTATGCTTCTTACCCGCCTCTTTAGAGCAATCTCACCAATTTCTCCTAACGAAAATGGAATGCGCCTTGACTATTTTCTCGTTCCTCACATCTTCGTTCCATTAAGTGATAAACGAGTTTTCAAAAATAAGGGCAAACGTACTTGACCACCTACACCATCATCATCATCATCATCATCATCATCCGGAATGAGCGAGGATGATAAACTTCCCAACTCTAAGTTACCCCCTTTAGAATACCTTCAAGGTCTCCCCATCATTGATAATGCTTCCGAAGAATTCAAGCAAACCAAAGGAATACTCAAGTGTTTTGGAAGGTACATAAACAAGCTCAACAAGAAGATAGACCGGTTGTGAGAAGATTAAGGAGTGTTTGGCTTATGAATGCTTTAGAATCGTCTTTGTGTTAAAACTACGTGAATTATTTGTTTTTTCACTTTCATGGTTAATTACGTTTGTTGGATTATGTTTGTATGAACTTTTATGCATAATGACAATGTTTAAGGTGTTTGTCATTTTTTCTATGCTTATGGCAATTCTTACTAAGTATAGTGAAATCCTCGACCTCAAGGTCAAAGTCCCATGATATGTATGTTTACGTGTCTAATTTTTGCATTGCCTAACCAGAAATGCCTTATCTTTTTGATTTTAGGAGTTTTCGAAAATTTTGAAAATCGTCTCGCGGGTCAAAAACGCGGACTGCCTAATTTTTCACCTCTGGCGGTACCCAAAATTGGGTTCCGCCAGTATATTTTCTGGGAATTCTAGAAATGGCCCAACGGACCAGGCGGTACCCTCAAATGCGTTCCGCCAGTGTATTCTAAGGGTTCCGCCACACACCTGCAGAAATTTTTTCTATTTTTCTTAAGTCCAAAACTTGTAAAGTGTCAAACCATTATCCTAAGTGAGAAACATCTTCCATTAACTCTAATAACCATATTAGAACAACTTTCACTCACTAAAACAATTAGAAAGCCACTTCCCTCCAAAAATTCAAATTCAAACATAACCAACCCAAGGAACCCTTTTAAAGGATCCTTCAAACCATTGAAACATTTTCAACCAAATCATATCCCATGATCACAAAGCATTGAGTGCATATGTTGGTCTTTCACTCCACCTTATTCCATTGGATTGACATGCAATGATTTGACATGTTCATGAAAACTTTGTAAATCATTTGAAACCTCAATCTTTGAATGGTAAAACATCAAATCCAAACACCCATTTCAACATCTCTTTCATCCTATAAATTTGAAAGTTTTGCTACAATTCAAATCACATCATCACCATTAAAACTTCTTCTCTCAAAACATCAAAACCACATCTTTGAAATGACTAAATCCAACACATCATCCGAGTCATCAAAATCCTTCTCAAAAACCACTAGGATTAGTGTTAAACCTTGTTGATTCAACAAAACCGTCAAGTCAAGCTCATCTTCTTTAAGTGATGCTTTGCTTACCATTTTTTCACCTATCCAAGATTTCCTTAACCTCACTACCTCAACACCATCCTCAACACATTGCAATACCAATGTGATCACTATTCAAGATTTTCTTAATCTTGCTACTTCAACACTTAACCAATGGAACTTTTCCATACACCACCAACATCACCACATCCACTATTGGAAACTTTTGAAAACCTATCACCTAAACCATCAAGCCCTCCATCATTGTCACTCTTTGACACCATTGCCGAAACGGAAACCCAACAACAACCAAATGAGTCATTGGATAATGCACCTCATCCACCGTCATTGCTTGAGAGTTTGGCTTACCGTTATGCTAGACCCTCAATTTTTCCAAATGATCAAGGTCATACACACCTACAATCATTTGTGTTTCACCCAATTTACAAAAACGTTCATGGTATTCCTTTCGGAGAACCAAGCCTTCGTCACTTTGTTAAACTACCACCACCACATGAACCTTCCCAACACTTTGAATCTCTATTTTCTTCGTATAAGAAAATAGAAGCATCTCAATGATCTTCCATCAAGACCAACAAAACCACCACCTTTCACAAATGAAAAACCAAGGTCATTGCTTGACCAAAATGAGTCTTTTGACCACAACCAAAACACTAACCACAACAAGAATATCACCACCCAAAACCATTGTTGTCTCACCTTATCTACAAAGACATCCATGATCCTCTAAACAATGAAATGAGGTTTATCCTAAACCACATTGTGGAACGTCTCAAGTTTAGAGTCTCCAAAATGAAACAAAACCGTTTCTTTTGGAAAATGTTTCACCATTTAAACCAACAAACCAAAACCGTGTCACCTCCACAAAATTCAAAACAAAACCCGCTACACCCTCCAACACACATTTTCATCCTTAAACAACCTTAGCCTTGTTTTTGGAAAATGTTTCTCATTAAGGAAAATGATGATTTACTTGTAGCTTTTTATGTTCTTACTTTATTTTTAGTTTTTCTTTATTTTTAGAAGTAGGATGGTGTCATCCAAATTTCTTGTCTTTGACTCTTTAAGAGTCCAAATTTTACATGGAATGAATTTCATTCTACTACAAGGTGTGCATTGTTTGTTGACCATTTAGGTATAATAAGTGAACTATACCTTGCTATGGTAGCATACATATATCTTGTGTTTTAGAAACTAACCCTTCTTTTTGTAGGATCATTATCCATGTTTTCCTTCCTTGACACTCCATTTAGGGGAGTAATATGCAAGGGGGAGCATGAGTGTTGCATTATTCCACTTCACAACTCTTAGTTGTGTTCTAGACATGAAATGCTTTCATGACTTGTCTTGTGCGGTAACTAACCTTTTTTCTTGTAGGTTCAAAATCCATGTATCCTCTCTTGGCACTCCATTTAGGGGGAGTATTATCCAAGGGTAGCAAGTGTATACTTCCGCTTCGCTACTCTTCTTTTTGTTTCGATAAAAAGGGGGAGAATTTATATAAACTTGTGCTTATTGTGCTTATCACCTCATCTTTGCAAAAACAAGTTTTTATACTAACTTTATAAGACTTAACACTAAAACTAGTGACTTACTTATAAATAAAGTTTATGTTTTGTCATCAACAAAAAGGGGGAGATTGTTAATACAAATATCGCCTAAAAACGTTATGTATATTTTACGATCTTTGCTAAGTTTTGTTAATGTCAAAGTATGAATTTTAGCTATAAGTAAATCATCACTTTAAGTGTTTAACTCTTGTTTAAACTAAGGTTTACATTTCTTTTAAACAAAACATTTTTTTATTTCTTAAATTAGAAAGTGTCTTGTCACATCACATTTATTTCTTAATATAGTAAGGTCACATCACATTTAGGTCAAGCTTTGTCAATATTCATTTATGGTAAGAAATGTGTTTGACTTACTAAGTGGTTGATTACAAGTTTAGTGTTTGACTTGATATTATGAGATGTGACATTGTTTGGTTTGCAAGGAGTAATGAGATGTGACCTTGTTTGGTTTGGGAGATTTATTGCAAAAACCAACTGCAGCCCTGACGGTACCCTGGGGGTACACGGGCGGAACCCATCTGAGGATTCCGCCTGATCCGCCAGACCTGCAAAATGGTTTGCTATAAATACCAAGTCACCCTTTTAGGACATATTTTCACATACTCTCTAAAGTAACTCAGTAACATTTTGTCTTGTGTAATTCTCTTATGTAGCAAGGGACTTCACAAGATCATTCAAGAAGTTACAAGCTTCAACTCTAAAGTTGCAAGTCTTGGTAGCTTGGTCATGTATAAGCTTTGGTAGTTTATACTTCATTTGTGTCATGTATGTAGAAGTGATTGGTTAGTATTTTAGGCCTCAAAATACATAGTGTGTCGGGAGTTGTTGTACCCTTGTAAAAGAACTAACGGGAGTGGTTGTACCCTTGGTAAAGAACTCGACATCTAGCTTAGTGTCGGTAAAAGTGTAAGCGACGATGGGAGTGGTTGTACCCGTGTAAAAGAACTCGACATCTAGCTTAGTGTCGGTAAAAGTGTAAGCAACGTTGTAAAGGTTTTCTCCGCCGGTGAAAGGAGCTTGTTGATTAGTGCTCATAATTCTCGAGTTGGAAACTCGGGGCGTGGATGTAGGGCAAGGAAAAAGAGTCCTTGTAGCCGAACCACGATAAACAATCGTGTTGTGGTTTGATCGTTTCTTTCTTTATCTTTGCTTATTACATGTTGTTCTTTAGTTAGAATTGCTAGTTACATATAAAGCTTTTCAAAGAACTAAACAAGTAAAGATGTGTTTATATCTTCAAACAAAAGTAAAGCTTTTCAAATAACTAAACAAGCAAAGTTAGGATCATCACAAGCAAAGCTTTTCAAAGTATGAAACTAGTAAAGTTAGAATTGTTATTCACATGAAAAGCTTTTCAAAGAATCAAACATATAATGTTGTGTTTATATCTTTAAGCAAATGTAAAAGTTTTTAAAGATATTCAAGTTAAAAAGAAATTAAAAAGCGGTAAACTATTCAACCCCCCTTCTAGTTTTCCACACGCTTAACCGCTTCTAGGTGAGAGGTTTTGGGATCCTCTTGAAAACGGGCACAAAGGCAAACACTAAACATGATGTCGGGTCTACTTGCCTTCAAGTATAGTAAACTACCTATCATTCCTCTATACTTGGTGTTATCTACGGACTCACCTTCATCATCCTTTGTGAGTTTCACTTCCGTAGACATGGGAGTTTTCATGGGTTTTGAGTCTTCTAGGCCAAATTTCTTAAGCATTTCCTTAATGTACTTAGATTGGTTAAAGAATATTATGTTGATATAAATAATGTTTGTGAATGTTATTAATATTTCTCAATAAACCTATGTTTTGATAATCACAAAACTTAAATCAAATTAAGTCAAGAATAAGACATAAACAAGTATTTGGTGACAAATATTTACCTCTACATCTTATATCACTCAAGGTATGCATAAACTTAGTAACTTATGCATTACATGATCAAAGGAAATTTTATATTAATACATAACATTATATAAAATGATTTTAACATTTTATATATATTTGTAAATCATTTTTGGTAAAGCTTTATTAAACCACAAAAATATGATTTCAAATTTCCAACCAAAAAGGGCAAATTTTATCCAGAAAAACTTTTCAAACGTTCAGGAGGGCGGCCCCCTTAATTTTACTAGGCGGCCCCCTTAATCATTAAGGGGACCGGCCTATAATTAAGGGGACCGGCATGCTCCCGAACAGTATTTTCTGGCCCTATAAATATTGGATCATTCCACATATTTTTCTCACCTTTTTGCACTATAAACTTTCTGATCCAATCTTCTTCTCTAGATCTAAAATCCTTTGATCATATATTTCATAAGTCTTTGTTTCCAAGTGATCCAAAGCTTCATCCATTCAAGTGCAAGAAGAAGAACACTTCTCTACATCCATCTTATTGTAGTGGTGTTGTGTATAGCTAGTTTCATATAGTACTAGTGATAGTTATTTGTTAAGGTGTTGTGTATATTCGTTGATTGTAGAATCTTGGTGTGTTGTAAACTAGTTTAGTAGTTGTGACTTAGTTGTGCATAGAAGAAGGTGTGAAGATTGATAAGGTGTGAAGACGGTGTGAAGTCTTGAAGAAGGTGTGAAGGTGTGATTAAGGTGTGAAGATCACGTGGTGTGATATTTGGTGTGAGATTGGTTCTAGCTACGATTAGAACTCGACATTTAGCTTAGTGTCGTTAACTTGTGTAAGCCAAGGTGTGTAAGGTTTCTCCACCATAAGGAGTTTGTTGACATAGTGAAGAAAACTCTCGAGTGTGGTACTCGGGGAGTGGAGTAGGGCAAGGAAGGTGTCCTTGTAGCCGAACCACTATAAATTCACGTGTTGTGGTTTGATCTTTCTAACTCTATCTTTTCTTCATTATATTTCAATACTTTCAATATTAGTTTAGACTTGCTTATATTGGTTGTTGCTTGAACTCACTTAAGATCGAATCGAAAGTTTTTATAACCTACAAAATATTTTGGAAATAAATTTAAAAAGGACATAAAACTATTCAACCCCCCCCCCTTCTAGTTTTCCACAATTGGTATCAGGAGCCACGTCTAGCAAGATCTTTAAAATATATTGTATTTTAAAACTTGTAACGATCTACGGAATCTGAAAAATATTTAGAAGGGCAATCTATGCAAAGACCACCACTATTTGAAAGTGATGGATTTTTATATTGTAAAAATCGATTCGAAACTAATGTGAAGTCAAAAGATCTAGATCTTTGGCATGTTATTACTAATGGTGATTTTTTACCTATTCAAAATAACCCGGAAACTAAGAAAGATGAAATCGTACCTTTTGAAAAACAAAATGATGATTTAAAAAGAAAACTTGCTAAAAATAATGAAGAAAAAATGGTTATTTATAATGCGCTACCACGTAAAGAGTACGAAAGGATCTTTATGTGTGAAACCGCAAAAGAAATTTGGAACTCTTTACTAATAACTCACCAAGGTAATAGTCAAGTCAAAGATAATAAGATAGATCTACTTGTTCAACAATACGAGCAATTCACGATTCCGGAAGAGGAATCAATTGACAATGCTTTTGCTAGATTTAACACTATCATCACAAGTTTAAAAGCACTTGATGAGAATTTTTCTAGTAAGAATTTTGTTAGGAAGTTTCTTAGGGCTCTTCATCCAAAATGGCGAGCTAAAGTGACGGCTATTGAAGAATCGAAGAATTTGTCAACTTTGCAACTTGACGAATTAATTGGAAATCTAAAAGTCTACGAAGACATCATTAAGAAGAACTCCGAAATGGTCAAGGAAAAACGAGAGCAAAGCAAGTCAATCGCCTTGAAAGCTAGAAAGGAATCTAGTATCGAAGATAGCTCATCTTCCGAAAGTGATGACGAAGAATACGCCATGGCCGTAAGAGATTTGAAGAAATTCTTCAAAAGGCGAGGAAGATTCGTAAGACAACTGTATGACGAAAAGAAAACATTTCAAAAGAGTAAAGATGACAAGAACAACAAGATTGAAAGAAAGTGTTTCAAGTGTGGAGATCCAAATCACCGTATTGGAAAATGTCCAATGATGACAAGAGATCAAAATCAAAGAGCATTTGTTGGAGGTGCTTGTAGTGATAGTGATGATGATGAGAATGAAACGACAAAGGAAGAAAAATGTCTCATGGCGAATACACCAAATGAGGTACGTTCCGAAACTGAATATTTTAGTGATGAAAGTATATCATTAGATGAAAAAGATCTAGATAATGAATATATTAAACTATGCAAATTAGGACAACTAGTAATGACCAAAAAAAATCACTAAAATACATTAACAATCAATTAGAAAGTGAAGTACTTGAACTAAAAATTAAAATACATCAACTAGAAAAAGGTAAAGAAATTTTTGAAGAATGTAAATCATGTCAAGAGCTTAAAGGTGAAAACGAAATACTTAGGGAAGAAATTCGCAAACTTGACAAATTTGAAAATAGTAGTCAATCACTTAGTAAAATAATAAGTATTCAAAGAACATCCGGAGACAAAACCGGCTTAGGATTTAATTTAAATAAGGCTTCAACAAGCGAGATTAAAAATGTAAAATTTGAAAGTGAACTCAACAAACAAAAACCTTTAAAATCTAATCCTAAGTATATACTTATTAATGATAAGAAAATACCTCTTGCCAACGATGAAGAAGTTAAAGATTTTTATAAACCGTCTTTAAAGACCGAAGTAGGATCTTCTAAACCCAAAATAAGATCTAAAACTCCACCACCTAGAAAACCAAATAATTCTCATCCTAGGTCTAAAACACCTCAACCAAGAAGAAATCAAAATAGACAAAACTATAATAACAATAGTAATCAAATGTGGAACTACCAACAAAGCTACAATCCTTGGGGCATTCTACCACCTTTCATGCACCCGAGTCAAATGTTAAACATGTTTGGACCAAACAACTTTGGACCAAAAGAACAATGGAGATCAAATGGCTAGACGAACATTCCTTGAGGCAATCTTGGTTTTTCTCTCAACATAGACTTTTTCAAAGTCTATATTTCATCTTGATGATGTTGAAGATTTCTTTTGAAGACCACCGGGTATGCCATTCTTTCACAACTCATTGCCATGCTTAGATAAATATGCATTGTTTGATTTCATCAATTATTTAGATATAATTTGTTATTGTCTTCTATTTGTTAGAATCACATATATACTTATATATACATAGGGCTGTAAACGAACTGAACGTTCAGTGAACATTTCATGAACCGTTCGGTAAAAAGTTCATTTATGTTTGTTCGTTTATTAAATGAACGAACATGAACAATATTTTGCGTTCGTTTAGTTAAATGAACGAACATGAACAAAAGTCTCGTTCGTTCATTTATGTCCGTGAACGTCCGATTAAGCGTTCATTAAAGTTCGTTTATGTTTATTTATCTATTTACGTTCATATATCATATATTTTAATTTTATAATTTAAAAATTGGTTTGTTTAAACAAAGCAACTACTTATAAAACAATACATTGTGAAGAATTCAATAAAGTTTATGTTTGTTTGTCTATTTTCATTTATGTTCGATCGTTTATGCTCGTTTAGCGTTCGTTTAATGTCTTAATGAACGGACATAAATGAACATGAACAATTCATTTTCTTAATAAACGAACATGAACAAGAAAATTCATCCGTTTAAGCATCCGTGTCCGTTTATTTGTTCGGTTAAAATTAAATGAACGAACATGAACAGGGCTCCGTTCGTGTTCGTCCTGTTCGTTTACAGCCCTATATATACATATATATACTATTATACGTAATATATATATATATATATATATATATATATATATATATATATATATATATATATATATATATATATATTCACTTTTACATAACCTAGATACGTCATTTGTTGACTTTCTAGAACTCCAAGAAATCGTTCTTTATCGAACCCTTTCTTCCCCCCCCCCCCCTCACGTTATTCTAGTAAGTCCTCTTTTAGGAGACTCATGATGATGAAGGGATATGAGTCAAGTGGACTTTTATAATGCAAGAACGCCTTCGCACGTGAACACTATGGATGAAACAAACTCCTCTCGCCAACTATATCCTATCTCCGCTACTATCCTTCAAATCTCACTCATCAACCCATCTTTCAATCACATTTATACTTATATATATAAACAATATATATATATATATATATATATATATATATATATATATATATATATATATATATATATATATATATATACACTTATTCACATATTCCCGAACTCACCTCAAACCCTTCATCAACTTAACACTTTGACCATTTTATCCAAAAATTATCAAAGGAATATTTTAATTATTGAAACGGTAATTAAAAATTGTTAAGAATTTTATCATCGTGCCAATAGACGTTTACGTATTTTTGATATATTATAAATCTAATTATATACGTATAAATATTTTTGTTCCAGAAACGAATTCCGCGAAATTTGGAAAGTTTCAAAGGCGGCCCCCTTAATGATTAAGGGGACCGGCTTGTTATCGAGGGCGGTCCCCTTAATGTTTAAGGGGGCCGGCCATCTGACAGTTCCAAATCCGTTTTTCCTTCTTAATTCCATTCCCAAACACTCCATTCACTCATTTGTTCCTCCCCACTGCTACTGAGTACGAACCAAAACACCCAAAAACTTCAAAATCCTCCATCATATCACCAATCCGGGGTTGTTTCGCAAGGGGCAAACATCAACCAAACATATAACAACATCTTTTGTAAGTTTTCCAACATGCATTTCATCACATTTCATTCGATTTGGTGTCTAATCAATAATTATGCATTTTATTAAAATTCATTTTAATTCGATTTTAAGTGTAATTGAAGCTAGAAATTGAACTACCAAATGCTCCCCATAGGATTAGGATGATGTTTTGCAACTCAAAATTAGTATAACATATCATCTTGTCAAAATCATTAATCGCCCATAAACCCTAGTCGAATTTTATTTTTCAAAAGGCACATTGTTGATATAACTCTTAAAAACCATTTAAAACTTACTACATTACATTGTTTTAACGCTCTAAACAATCAAAGCATACTTTTCAAGTTGTTGTTAAATGGTTCATGAACAAACCATAACTATATGAAGTTATTTGAAACCTAAAACTAGCTTATAAGTTTTGTTAATAATACTAGAATCAATAGAGGTCATCAAGATATATAATCAATATATATATATATTGATATTTTTAGGATATTGTTATCTAGTTAAGGGAGCGTTTGGTTTATCTTTAAAATGATATTTTTGAAAACTAAAATTCGCATTTCAATCTTTTAAACAATCTTATGTTGTGTCAAACTCTTACGAAATGGAAGATATATAATCTAATAATCGAAATGAATTATGATATCATATCCTTTTGATATTATACATTCTAAACGAGTTTAAAATCAAAATAAAAGGAACATCATGAAACTACTTCATTGAATATTTTTTTTGTGTCGAAGTAGAATTTCGTTCCACATATATTACATATAATTATATATATACATATATATATATATATATATATATATATATATATATATATATATATATATATATATAATATGCATGATAGTTGTTTTTATATTAATTCTATTCTTGTTGTTATTTTGTTTAGGTGAAAATGCCTAAGACCACGGTTGGTGATGTATCCAAAACCAAATAATACATTCCAAATGTCTCTTCTACTCCCGGCATGTCTCCTTCATTTGCATGTTTCTATCGTCCTATTGAAAATAGAAAAATTCACGAAGGAAGAATTGTCGACCCATCTTTCTATGAATCTGATGACACAGAACGAATGTTCTCCAATATTCGTTTTGAATGTCTTTTTCAAATCAACGAACCTATCATTCCTCGTTTTATCCTCGACTTCTATAGCCAAGTGACGGTGCAAACCGATCCCTATGGTCATCTTCTCATTTCCTTCATGATTCAAAATCAATTCATCACTCTTACTCTTGCTCAATTTGGGCAAATTCTTAGAATCCCATTCAACGGCCAAGCCGTTTTCTCAAATGAATGGGATCTTTCCACTCTTGAAAGAAATCGTCCTCAGGATGGCCCCTACTATTCTGAGATTCCTAGTCCTGAAGACATTCGTCGAATGCTTGAACTAGAACATCGTACGACTAGTCGAGTAATCAAGTCGAAGAATGTCGACATTCATGCTAATCAAATCCTCCTCAAAGAGCTAAGCCCCGACATGAAGAAGTGGGAAGAACTCATTCGCGAGAATGCGTTTGGTACGGGTGGTCACCGTGATCATGTCACGGCGAGTATTGCCCACATGCTTTACTGTGTTATTGCTGAAGAGCAATACAATTTGGCTTATCTCTTTGTTCATCGAATAATGTCCGCCAAAAACACCCCAAATGCCAATCTTCCTTATGGTATGTTTCTCACACGACTTTATCGTTATGTGATGGAACATTACCCACATCTTCAAAGAGACTACTATGTTCATATCCTTCCCACTTTGAATCAACTTACTTGTGTTCGTACTCGTCGTCCTCGTAGTGACAAAGGAAAATCTTGTGTTCCTTTGTACTCTAGGGGTCGTGGTTCTACATCTCATCGTGATGACGATGATTATGAGGATGAAAACACCTCACGTGTTAGTACTCCATCCCCCACGACCTTTGTTGATGATCTTCCTGATCTTGATTACTCCGAATATTCAGTTCCTCTTCCTCACGAACGTACCGATGAACTTCTCTTCACTCGCAAAACCTCCATCATCAATCAACAACAACAAATGCATGAAGAGATGCGAGGAGGATTCAAATCCGTTGGGAAGATGTTTAGGAAGATGCTTGGAAAGAAGAAGAAGTAGAAGATTTTGATGTATTGGTATTTGTTACTACCTCACGTTTTTATTTGACACTTGTATGGTTTGCTACTTGTCCGACTTATTCGGAAATACTTGTGTTAGCTCTTGTTTATCTCTTGAATAATTTTTAGTCTTTGAATAATTATCATGCTATGCTATACTTCTTTTCAATTATGGATTATAATATGTTAATTTGCATGCAAAATTTGGTTATACATATATGTTTATATATCATCATTCCTAGTGTATATGCTTCTAATAGAGCTTGCAGGAAAAACAAACTTGAAAAATGGCCAAATTCTGCAAATTTTGGGTTTCTGGTCGTCTGGGAAAACACTAGATGGGCGGCCCCCTTAATTCCCTAGGCGGTCCCCTTAATGATTAAGGGGGCCGGCATACAATTAAGGGGATCGGCCATCTGGAACTGGGTTTACTGTATTCTTTTGCATCTTGTGAATCCTTTCTCTAGTTTCAGCTACCATTTCCCATTTTGACCCAACTGATTTTAGAATCTCTTTCAACCATTTCAAACACTTACCTAAATCACCCACTTCCATACTATAAATTCCCTCCATTATCACCATTCTTCATCTCATCATTCATCATATCATCATGACTCCTCCAAGCACCTCAAACTCCAAAACCTCCAAGAAACAAAAACTTGTGGTCATCCCCCCAAAACAACTCTTCATTGACTTAACAAATGAAGACAACAAAACACCATCACCTCCACCCAAATGCTCATCCCCAAGTGCACCCAATGCACCATCTAAAACACCTTCCACTCATGGAACTTCTTCATCATCCATACCCTCAACCTCATCAATCAATGACTACATCAACTTACACTTGTCACCACAAGTATCATCACCACCTCCTACACAAGAACCCATGTCTACTCATATTACCATCTCAATTTCACCAACAACACCACTTGATGCTCATCTCTCATCACCACAAATTACACCACCATTCTTTGCCAATCCCGTACCTTGGAAGCTACTTGAATCCCATGGGGATACTTGTCTTTGTTGCATCCATAACCGCACGGTCATCTTTGGCCTTAGAGATGAAATTCAATATATGTTTTCATATATTGAACATTTGCTTACCCACCCACCACCACCACCAACTCCACCATCCTCTCCAATAATCCCTCCACCACAATTCTCACCCATTACTCCACCATCACCATCATGCTCTCCAAATTAAGCATATGATATGCTTAATAAATAAAGCCTTTACCATCCCTTTTGCTTGCAAGCTCTATTAAGTCCATGTACCCTTTGCATGATGATGTATTTCTATTGTTGTTAGCTTATGTGATTGCTAATATCTTGTACTCTTCATTACTTGTACTTGTATTGTTGTGTCTTGACACAACCATTGCTCTAATATGAATGCTTCTTTCTTTCCTTATTACATTATATTTGTGTGCATGTCTATACTTGTGCTTCTAATATTTTTGTTTTGCAAGCATTCCATAGCTCGTTCTCTTGGTGCCCCCAAACGAGGGGGACTACACATCAAGGGGGAGTTTCTACCCGTCAAAATTTTCACGAATGAAAACTTGTCGGCATAACCTTTTTGATGTTACAAAAAGGGGGAGAAGTACATATAAACTCACTAAAATACTTTTTTAAAAACTAATTTTTGAGTTAATGAGTTTAAGTTTTGTAATCATCAAAAAGGGGGAGATTGTTGATATAAATAATGTTTGTGAATGTTATTAATATTTCTCAATAAACCTATGTTTTGATAATCACAAAACTTAAATCAAATTAACTCAAGAATAAGACATAAACAAGTATTTGGTGACAAATATTTACCTCTACATTTTATATCACTCAAGGTATGCATAAACTTAGTAACTTATGCATTACATGATCAAAGGAAATTTTATATTAATACATAACATTATATAAAATGATTTTAACATTTTATATATATTTGTAAATCATTTTTGGTAAAGCTTTATTAAACCACAAAAATATGATTTCAAATTTTCAACCAAAAAGGGCAAATTTTATCCAGAAAAACTTTTCAAACGTTCAGGAGGGCGGCCCCCTTAATTTTACTAGGCGGCCCCCTTAATCATTAAGGGGACCGGCCCATAATTAAGGGGACTGGCACGCTCCCGAACAGTATTTTCTGGCCCTATAAATATTGGATCATTCCACATATTTTTCTCACCTTTTTGCACTATAAACTTTCTGATCCAATCTTCTTTTCTAGATCTAAAATCCTTTGATCATATATTTCATAAGTCTTTGTTTCCAAGTGATCCAAAGCTTCAACCATTCAAGTGCAAGAAGAAGAACACTTCTCTACATCCATCTTATTGTAGTGGTGTTGTGTATAGCTAGTTTCATATAGTACTAGTGATAGTTATTTGTTAAGGTGTTGTGTATATTCGTTGATTGTAGAATCTTTGTGTGTTGTAAACTAGTTTAGTAGTTGTGACTTAGTTGTGCATAGAAGAAGGTGTGAAGATTGATAAGGTGTGAAGACCGTGTGAAGTCTTGAAGAAGGTGTGAAGGTGTGATTAAGGTGTGAAGATCACGTGGTGTGATATTTGGTGTGACATTGTATCTAGCTACGATTAGAACTCGACATTTAGCTTAGTGTCGTTAACTTGTGTAAGCCAAGGTGTGTAAGGTTTCTCCACCATAAGGAGTTTGTTGACATAGTGAAGAAAACTCTCGAGTGTGGTACTCGGGGAGTGGAGTAGGGCAAGGAAGGTGTCCTTGTAGCCGAACCACTATAAATTCACGTGTTGTGGTTTGATCTTTCTAACTCTATCTTTTCTTCATTATATTTCAATACTTTCAATATTAGTTTAGACTTTCTTATATTGGTTGTTGCTTGAACTCATTTAAGATCGAATCGAAAGTTTTTATAACCTGCAAAATATTTTGGAAATAAATTTAAAAAGGACATAAAACTATTCAACCCCCCCCCCTTCTAGTTTTCCACATATTCCATCTTCTAATTGTTTTATTTGTAATCCTAAGAAGAAGTTAAGTTCACCCATCATACTCATCTCAAACTCATCATGCATGATTTTGGCAAATTCATCACACATGTCTTGACAAGTTGATCCAAATATAATGTCATCAACATATATTTGAACAATGATGAGATTTGGGTCTTTCCTTTTAGTGAAAAGAGTGTTATCTACCATTCCCATGGAATAATCATGTTTAATAAGGAAAGCTTTTAATCGATCATACCAAGCTTTGGGAGCTTGTTTGAGTCCATACAAAGCTTTCTTTAACTTATAAACATAATCAGGTTTTGTGAAGTCAATGAATCCTGGAGGTTGTGCCACATATACTTCCTCATTGATAAAACTGTTAAGGAATGCACTTTTCACGTCCATTTGGAATAACTTAAAATCTAGGGCGCATGCATAGGCAAGTAATATCCTAATAGATTCTAGTCTAGCAACGGGGGCATAAGTTTCGTCATAATCAATTCCTTCTTGTTGATTATAACCTTGGGCAACTAACCTAGCTTTATTCCTAGTAACTATTCCATTTTCATCTAACTTATTCCTATATACCCATTTAGTTCCTATGATAGTCATATTCATTGGATTTGGAACTAATTCCCAAACATCATTTGCCTTAAATTGATTTAATTCTTCTTGCATAGCTATAATCCAACTTTCATCTTTAAAGCCTCATTAATATTCTTAGGTTCTATTGCTGAGAGGAAACAAAAGAAAACGTTTTTATCTTGGGCTTGTGACATAAGGGTTCTTTGGTTAAGATGTCCTATTATATTATCTAATGGATGTGATCTAGATTCCATTTAAATCACAATATTTTCTGAATTGTACTTCGTTGTCAAATTCCCTACCATGGTCCGTCCTAATGGCTACTATTGTGCATCCTAATTTATTTTGAATCATTTTACTAAATATTTCAAATTTTTCAAAGGCTTGGGTCTTGTCACTTAAAAACCTATTCCACGTGTATCGTGAGTAGTCATCTACTATCACTAGGGTATATTTGTCTCCTCCATAGCTCCGCACAGCGGATGGACCAAAAAGATCCATATGTAATAGTTCTAGGCACCTAGTAGTGGATACTATATTCTTTGCTTTGTGACTAGCATGAACTTGTTTTCCAATTTTACATGCATCACAAAAATGCTTGTCATATTTTAGATTAGGCAAGTTTCTAACTAGTTCTTTAGAGGCCAAAGATTGTATTTGTTGCATGTTAGCATGTCCTAATCTCCTATGCCACAATGTGGAGTTTTCGTCTAGGGTCGTTAGGCATATCCTATCCTCAGGTTTGTTTCCTAGTTTCATAACATATATGCCTCCTTTCCTAATTCCTCTACCTATAATTTTTCCATTCTTAACTATTTCGCTATCCTCTTCGGTAAAGGTAACTCTACATTTATTATCGCATATTTGTCCTATACTAAGCAAGTTATATGTTAAATTATCTACATGCTCTACATTTTCAATAGTAAGTGAGTCTTGAGAAATCGTACCTTTGCCAATGATTTTTCCACTAAGTCACTACCGAAAATAACATTACCTCCATTGTATGCCTTGTATGTAGGAAATAGCTTGCGGTTCCCCGTCATGTGCCTCGAACATCCGCTATCCTTGATCCATTCGTCAGGCTCCAAGTCAATTCATAAACATATTTTGTCGGTTCCTTTTCCCATAAAACACTTTTCGTCTCTTGGTTTTTCCACTTCTTCTTTGTCACTATCACTCCATGTTCCACTAACAAAGGCGCCTTGATTTTCATAACCCGGCGGCTTTAGACATTCGCCAATGAGATGATTTGGACTTCCACATCTAAAGCACTTTTTTTTTCCCGTAGTTATCACTTCTATTTCTTTGGAACGGTTTTCTTTCGTCTCGTGGTGATCTAGTGAATCTTCCTCGTCTCTTGAAGAATGTCTTGAATTCTCTTACGGTCATTGCATATTCTTCGTCTTCACTTTCGTCACTTGAGTCATCATCGTCACTAAGTTCCTTTTTGGCTTTTAGAGCAATGGATTTGGTTTGTTCTTTCTTGACTTTGACCTTTTCTGAATCTCTTCTAATAATTTCTTCATGGACCTTCAAGTTGCCAATAAGTTCATCAAGTGATAATGTCATCAAATTCTTTGACTCTTCAATTTCCGTGACCTTAGCTTGCCATTTTGGATGCAATGCCCTAAGAAATTTCCTAACACAATTTTTACTAGAAAATGTCTCATCAAGTGCTTTTAAACTTGTGATAATAGTGTTAAATTTAGCAAAAGCATTATCAATTGATTCCTCTTCAGGAATCGTAAATTGTTCATATTGTTGTACAAGAAGATCTATTTTATTATCATTGACTTGACTATTACCTTGGTGAGTAATAAGTAGTGATTCCCAAATTTCTTTGGCGGTTTTACACATAAAAATTCTTTCATATTCTTTATGTGGTAACGCATTATAAATTACCATTTTAGCTTCATTATTTTTAGTTAGTTTCTTTTTCAAATCATCATTTTGTTTTTCAAAAGGTACAATTTCATCCTTTTTAGTTTCCGGATTTTGTTGAGTGGGAGGAAAATCACCAACGGTAATAACATGCCAAAGATCAAGATCTTTTGATTTCACATAAGTTTCGAATCTATTTTTCCAATATAAAAATTCATCACTTTCAAATAGTGGTGGTCTTTGCATAGATTGCCCTTCTAAATATTTTAAAGATTCCACAGATCGTTACAAGTTTTAAAATACAATATATTTTAAAAAATCTTGCTAGACCTGGCTCTGATACCAATTGTGGAAAACTAGAAGGGGGGGTTGAATAGTTTTACGTCTTTTTAATTTGTTACAAAAGATTGTTTGAAAGTTTTCTTTGTTTTCAAAATTTTAGATTCGATACTATGTGATATCAAGTCTTGCACAATATGAACAACAATAAATATGTACGATAAAGCAATAATAATGTAAGTAAAGAAATAAAAGAGAGATGGAAAGATCGAACCGCGAGACAAGAGATTTATAGTGGTTCGGCTACAAGGTCACCTTCCTTGCCCTACTCCACTCCCTAAGCACCTAACTCGAGAGTTTTCTTGACTATGTCAACAAGCTCCCTTATGGCGGAGAAAACCTTACACACCAATTTACACACCACAACTTCGTCACAACTTGATCACAACTTCTACACAACTTCTTCACACCAATCTACTTCACACCAATACTTCTTCACACCTTTATACTTCACACCTATCTACTTCACACAAATCTTCTTCACACCTTTCTACTTCACACCTATTTACTTCACACCAATCTTCTTCACACCTTTCTTCTTCCTAACTCTTCTTCTTCATAACAAACTACTAACCTATCACACTACTTATATACCTAGCTAAACTATCTTCTATCAAATATTCACAACTAATTACACAAAGAGATAGATACAATGGATGATGCTTTAGCAACTTAGATGTGGAGATCACAACAAGTTGTAATACTTCTTGTCTTGAGGGATAGAAGTATTCTTCTCTTGCACTTGAGAGGATGATGTTTGAATCACTTTGAAACAAAGATTTATGAATGTATGATCAAAGGATTAAGAGAATGGAAATGGAGATCTAGAACAGAAAGTTTAGGAGTGCAAAAGGTGGGGAAAAATTCCAGATTTATGGTGGTATTTAGAGGCAAAAATTTTTGATAACTGGAGCGTGCCGGTCCCCTTAAATCATGGCCGGTCCCCTTAATTTTAAGGGGACCGCCCCTTATAATTAATGGGGCCGCCCAGCTGATTTTGATTAAAAATTTGAATTCATATATTTAGTATGAATAAAACATTTTTCTTTAATACCAAAAGTGTTTTTCAAAAATATATAATATGTTTATATAGTTAAATAAACTTTGTAATAATTAATTAAATACCCCTTTGATCATAGATTGCACTAAACACTTTGTTTATTCATACTTTAAGTGATTTGGATGTAAAGAGAATGTTAATCACTAAATACTTGTTTATGTCATAAATTTTAGTTCAATGAGTTTATGTTTTGTAATAATCAAAATATAGAGATATTGATAATAAGTTAATAATGTTTTTAGGCATTATTTATGTCAACATAGAGAGAAGATAGATCTGACTAGTGTAAGTGTTAGTGTTTTGATTTTGGGGGGAAAAGGGAGGGATCTTGTCACACCCCCAAAATCGGGTACAGCAGAAGCATACATGTAGTTGGGGTGTAACTCAATTGGTATTACAGCACAAGTACAAAATTGGTTTTCACTTCAATCATTTAGAATAAAATCGTTTAACTAAAAGGATTGAATTTACATTGTTTAAAATTTATGCGGAAGTAAGCCCTTAAAATAGTTTAAAACGGTCCCCATAAGAATATCAGAGTCTTCTATGACCATGCCATGCCCTGCCAAAACCTCCAGTAGCGTGCCATTGCTTAAAACCTGAAAATACATGCTAAACCGTCAGCATAAAACTGGTGAGTTCATAGTTTTAAGTAACAAGTATTTCCCGTAAACAAGTGTTTCCAGAAATCAAGTATTTCCCAGCAAAGGCATCGTAAATCCACTCAGTTACAAATCCCGCCATAAGAGACTTGTAACCTGTGTGTTTACAACCCAATGCCAAAAGTAATATGTTTAAGTAAACAAGTCATTTGCGGAACACGAGATTTTCAGTAGCAAGACAATATAACAAATACAATGTCATAGCTAAAAATAAGGTATACAGTGCCTAAGCTCATGACCCTGAAGCTCGACGTAATCATATGCAATCAAGCATAAAATGCCCCAATTAAGTGTTTGCCAGACACTCGGAAGTAATCCGAATGATATGCGTCCGTTTGACAGGTTGGCGCGACCAACTCAGACGGGGTGTCAACCCAAATAGATCTATCCACAGCATTCGCGCTCACACGCATGTAATTAACGGTTCATGATAAAGGGGACTTCAGTGGCAGTAATAGGTAACTCAGGCAAAGTAACAGTTTTATATTTATTTCCGCAAAAGCAAGAACTTGTGTTCATAAGAAAGTAATCAAGGATGGAATAAGTAATTCATAATGTATTCAAATAATCAATCAAGTATTTCAACCATCCAGTAATGTTTGAGAAAATGAATCGCGTTCAAGTAAAACAAGCATTGAATTTAAATAGTATCGAGCATGTATCTTCCCCCAAAACAGTTGTAAAACAAGTAAAAGTAGGGGTTATGAACTCACCTGGTGCAATAGCTACGATGACAACAATGAATACACAGAAATGAGGCACGATCTCTAACCGCAACATAATATGAATGATATGATCTAATGTAAGAAATGAAATGACGCTACACATGCAAATACGTATGTTATCGATACCACTCATTAGTTTTGAAAATAACGTTTATCGTTGACAAATACGTTTTTGATGTCTCGTTAGGTTAATAACCACTTTTCATAGAAATAGGTTGAAACGGTACTCCACGATCCTTGTTTGGTGTTCTATCGGCAAATATAAGGGTTTTGTCGCAAAAATAACATTTTCATTACTTGAAAATATGCCCAAAATGGCCTCGCAAAACAAGTCGCGAAATGTTGTACGTTAATGGTTAGTGATGAAACTCGGCGTTTTTGAAAACCTTGTAACAATATCTAGAAGTCGTGTCATTTAACTTTTGGCGATACGGGTCTCGATCGATGAGAAAATCGACTCTTATTGTTGTTACTTGAAAGTATTATGTTCAACACTTAGAAAATTTCATTATAGTAAAAGCTGTCAAAATATATATAGTTTATCGGGTATATAGATGAGGTCGTAGTTTATTCGTTATAAGTCTATTCGACGAACGGCCAATTGATTTGAAAAGCTTGTTGGAAGATCTTGATTTCATAAAACTACGGCTCGGACTCAAATTAATCCGATCATGAAGAAAAACAGCCAAGAAAGTGGTGTCTCGCGAAGACAGTTTTGCGGCAAAATAATAATAGAAAAGCTGATGGAAATTTGTAAAAATCGTCTAAGTTCAAACGCTTGTATCATTTTCGTTATAAGCTCGTTTTCTACGTTCTTTATATCCCCGGAATCGTGGGACAACATACTAATATATTTTTGATAAGTCGGGACGGCTAGATCAAGTTTTACGTCTCGAAACAGTCCATGAAAACTGTTCAACAGCAAGCTATTTTTCAGAAAATAGTTTTCGTCGTTGAAATTGAAAATAGCATATCTTTTTCGTTGTAACTCGGATTTTAGTGATTCAAGCGGCCACGGTTTCATTTTTGAAAGTATTTTCTTAATATCTAACCCAATGTTACCCGGAAACCCCTGAGTTTTCTGAAATTGGCGATTTGGGACAGAACCTATATTTGAAAGTATTTTTCGTTGTTAATATTCGGAAAATCATATCTCCTTCGTTATTAACTCGTTTTTATCCCCGTTTTCGGCCATAGTTTCGTCTCGGAATGTATTTTCTAAATCTTTGGTCCAAAATTACACCCTAGACCCTGAGTATCCCACGTTTAACAAAAATGGACAGTAGCTTTTATATAGTTGTAAAAATCAACTTTTCTAGTTTGTAACTTGTTCAAGACTTAACCAAACTATCTCAAATCAACTCCACAAGTACTCAATCCTACCATACACCTTCTTAGGGTGTCATGGGGTCCTAAAAATCACCAATCTTAGTGGATCTAATGAGATTACTAGTGAAAATTATAGATCTAGTGTTTATAAAAACAAAATGAGTAACAAGTGGTATGGATCTTACATACTTGCATGCTTTACCAATATATCTTGAAAATACATAAAAATATAAAGTAAATGAAAGTATGAAAAGATCAAAATTGTTCTTGAAGCTTACTTGAATATTTGAGGTGATTTTGAGGAGAAAATGTATAATAACCTAGGGTTTTTACCACAAAACCCCAACTAGATCATGATTAGAACTTGATAGACACTTGGATCTTGAAAGTTTATGGTTTTCCCTTGGTTCTTGATGGTTGGCCGAAATTGTGAAGAAGAAAGGAAGAAAAGAGAGAGTTTTGTTGGTGAAGTATATATGAAAGTAATGAGAAAATGATAAAGATATGTGTATATATATTTAGTCTTGGTCAATTACAATTAATGTGGTCTTGGTCTTGGTCTTGGTCTTGGTCTTGGTCTTGGTCTTGGTCCAAGGGGGGGCAAAAGGAGTGAAATAAGGAGGCTTGTTGGTGGCTAATAAATGTTTATGTCTAGATATGTATGTATTAGTTGGTTTGGTATATACATTAGGTGTTATCGGGTACCGAGTTATCTAAAAATAAATATTAACGAGATGCAATAAAATACGACGAAGTTGTAAAAGTTGTAAAATATTATTCCTTGTAAGAATCGGGTGTTAGAATAATTATTGAATTGAAATTTCGCAGACCGACGAAGTAATAGACTCCGACCATGAAATATAGTAATTGATTAGAGCACACCGGGTAAATTAATAATATACTTTTTATATTATTATAATGAGTATAAAAATATGTTAGGATCATAGTCGGGAGTATTAGGTATACGTTCGTAGTAAAAACTGAGTGGTAACGTTAATTACAAATTAAGCATACGTATATAGAAATAATGCATATCCGTGTAGGGCCTAAAATGTGATGATGATGTAACCGAGGATATGTAGACTACTCCAGTCTATATATGACGTGTCATTAATGAATGATGCATGAATTCACAGCGAAACCACATTGGTTATGCGAATTTGAAGACCCGTAAACTCAGTTTACGATGAAATGAACAGCAATCATGAATAGTGATTTCCTTCCGGAAATGAATAGTGTCATATGAATAGTAAACTTTTTGAACGCTTCTCGGAATCACAAACTGACTCCTAAAATGATGAATAGTAAAATGATGAATAGTGACCAGTGAATAGTAAATGATGAATAGTGAACAGGAGAAATGTCCTGAAAATGCGGGTTGTTACAGTCTCACCCCCTTAAAAGGAACTTCGTCCCGAAGTTCAGTTTGTGTTGGTCTCTGAGGTTGTATTGGTGAAAAGATGATGATTTTTATCATGTATACTACTGAGCTCTGACGAGGTTCAAGTCTGACGGCCACTAGGCCTACTCTGTCAGAAATAGTAAATGGTTTAGTGTATATCGGGTTTAACTTTATGAAGTTTTCTGAATGGTATCATGCCTTTCCTAGGCAGAACTTTCAACATAATCCTGCCACGAACTTGAAATTCTGATGGTTTACAACTTATCGAACTTGTAACTGATTCTTGATTTGTAGGAAATTCCAGGTTATTTCATGAATGCTTACGGGACTAATGAGTTGGGTTTTTCCAAATTTTGATCCGTCAATGGATGTTGACACTTCGACCATAGAGTGCTTCGAATGGTGTAGTCTCTAAGCTCGTGTGATAACTATGGTTGCAACTGAATTTGATTTATGGCAAATGGTTAGTCCAACCATTTCTAGTGTCAATCACACCCGATTTGGGCATATCTCCCTAGGTTTGAATCAATCTCAAATTTTGACTATTGGTCTACAGGTAATAGGTGGTGTGGTTCCAAAGTGATCTTAATGAAATCGTTAGGAGTTGAGGTGAATCAAATTCCTTTATTAGGAATAATTGAAATGGATATCATGAATCTTGTTTTGAAAGACTTACAAGGTTAAGTCCGTCAAAGGGGGTTGTTGAAAATAATAGATTAGGATAAGGTTGTGATCCTCCGCAGGATGTCATGAATTGAGTCTTTCTCCACCTACGGTGCTTAGTCTCCATTACTAAAATTTTCCCCAAGTTATATGTCATCAACTCACAAACTCCTAAAGGTATAAGTGAGGTAATATAGTGATTGATTTTCAAAGTTTGTTTTGAGATTGTGTGTTTTGTTCATAAACCTTTCCTGAATAAATAAATTTACAACTTTAAGCATACGGCTTTTTAGGTAACATTTTTCTTGATGTTTCAAAATTTAGTAGTTATGCAAGATTTGAAAATTTTCAACATAAGATGGATAATATGGTGTACCAAAGATTGATTGTTTAAAATTCCTAACATTCAATAGTTTTGTGAAAGATTAACCAAAAGGAATTTGCTTGTCAAAATAAGTGCGTCAGAAAAGTATTTCTTACAAGATATATGTTTTGTATAGCGGTAGTTTGGAGAAAAATCCATTTAAAAGTGAAAGTATTAAGAGGATAAAATAGCCAGGTATGTATGTCTGCACAAATGCATAGGTGTCTAACATGTGTGAATAAAGTGTATTGGTGAGGACATGTTTAATCGAACGTTCTATAGTCTTGGTTAAGAGGTTGGATTTATCTCTATGGTGTTGCTTAGTGAGCACTCGTATCGAAACTAATCCTGTAATTCAGTCAAGCCAATACTTTCTAGATGATGGAATTTTGGCGATCAGGCCAGTGATAGTGGTTTGAATTGTTTTGTGAGATCCTGAGATTTCTGTTGAGTTTTGAATGGTCTTAATGTACCGAGGGATCCTCCTCATAGAAGGTATGGAAAGTCTTTCCTAGGGTGATCATTGATAATATCCACTTATCAATATAGGGAGTAGTGAGTAATGAGTGACATAGGAATCTACAGGGTGTCACCTAATTCTTTGTATATATGGGGGTGGGGAAAAGAAATGATAGTGATGGTGAGAAGGGAAGAGACTGTGACAACTGCAACAAAATGAGATTGTGATGAAAGAAAAATACGGTGATGTAAGTGTATCATGCATAGACGTGAAGATTCATGAGATGAAATGACCAGTTGACATGCTTCCAATCGGTGGTTAACCAAATGATGAAAAGTATGAATGTTCTGACAACGAGTGTATACGCACACATGAATGAAATATTTGGAAATTGAGTAGGGGATTCAATCCAGACATAATCTTATTATAACCATTCTCAGTGTTGCAAAATTCACTTTTGAGTCAGACATAGGTGGTCAGCCTATATCTCACTATCCCGGGTTGAATATAGATGACCAGTCTATATTCCACCGAGGTTCCATGAATTTTGAAATACTCAGCTCAGTTATACTAATACCATGTCCTTCACAATACCAAGACGTTCTAAAAGACAAAAGCAAGTGACCAAACTCGAGGTCGATTGATGAAACTATGCAAGGAAAAACATAACGCGGTGACATATATGATACATGAACATGCTTATATGAAAGACAATTGTAGTAATCAATTAGAGTAAATGAATATGATATATCTAATAATGAGATACAAATCTCATTACATAAGTCAGCAACAACTACCAATGAGGCATCAGCTTGGCAGGCAGGCACGCGGCGGTCATAAGGTTAAGTTTTCTTGAAAGTAGCTATAGTCTAGGTTTTAAAAACACTTAGTTCACTATAGCCAAACCTCTGATACCGATCTATCACACCCCCAAAATCGGGTCCAGCGGAAGCATACATGTAGCTGGGGTGTAACTCAATTGGTATTACAGCACAAGTACAAAATTGGTTTTCACTTCAATCATTTAGAATAAAATCGTTTAACTAAAAGGATTGAATTTACATTGTTTAAAATTTATGCGGAAGTAAGCCCTTAAAATAGTTTAAAACGGTCCCCATAAGAATATCAGAGTCTTCTATGACCATGCCATGCCCTGCCAAAATCTCCAGTAGCGTGCCATTGCTTAATACCTGAAAATACATGCTAAAATGTCAGCATAAAGCTGGTGAGTTCATAGTTTTAAGTAAACAAGTATTTCCCGTAAACAAGTGTTTCCAGAAATCAAGTATTTCCCAGCAAAGGCATCGTAAATCCACTCAGTTACAAATCCCGCCATAAGAGACTTGTAACCTGTGTGTTTACAACCCACTGCCAAAAGTAATATGTTTAAGTAAACAAGTCATTAGCGGAACACGAGATTTTCAGTAGCAAGACAATATAACAAATACAATGTCACAGCTAAAAATAAGGTATACAGTGCCTAAGCTCATGACCCCGAAGCTCGACGTAATCATATGCAATCAAGCATAAAATGCCCCAATTAAGTGTTTGCCAGACACTCGGAAGTAATCCGAATGATATGCGTCCGTTTGACAGGTTGGCGCGACCAACTCGGACGGGGTGTCCAACCCAAATAGATCTATCCACAGCATTCGCGCTCACAAGCATGTAATTAACGGTTCACGATAAAGGGGACTTCAGTGGCAGTAATAGGTAACTCAGGCAAAGTAACAGTTTTATATTTATTTCCGCAAAAGCAAGAACTTGTGTTCATAAGAAAGTAATCAAGGATGGAATAAGTAATTCATAATGTATTCAAATAATCAATCAAGTATTTCAACCATCCAGTAATGTTTGAGAAAATGAATCGCGTTCAAGTAAAACAAGCATTGAATTTAAATAGTATCGAGCATGTATCTTCCCCCAAAACAGTTGTAAAACAAGTAAAAGTAGGGGTTATGAACTCACCTGGTGCAATAGCTACGATGACAACAATGAATACACAGAAATGAGGCACGATCTCTAACCGCAACCTAATATGAATGATATGATCTAATGTAAGAAATGAAATGACGCTACACATGCAAATACGTATGTTATCGATACCACTCATTAGTTTTGAAAATAACGCTTATCGTTGACAAATACGTTTTTGATGTCTCGTTAGGTTAATAACCACTTTTCATGGAAATAGGTTGAAACGGTACTCCACGATCCTTGTTTGGTGTTCTATCGGAAAATATAAGGTTTTTGTCGCAAAAATAACATTTTCATTACTTGAAAATATGCCCAAAATGGCCTCGCAAAACAAGTCGCGAAATGTTGTACGTTAATGGTTAGTGATGAAACTCGACGTTTTTGAAAACCTTGTAACAATATCTAGAAGTCGCGTCATTTAACTTTTGGCGATACGGGTCTCGATCGATGAGAAAATCGACTCTTATTGTTGTTACTTGAAAGTATTATGTTCAACACTTAGAAAATTTCATTATAGTAAAAGCTGTCAAAATATATATAGTTTATCGGGTATATAGATGAGGTCGTAGTTTATTCGTTATAAGTCTATTCGACGAACGGCCAATTGATTTGAAAAGCTTGTTGGAAGATCTTGATTTCATAAAACTACGGCTCGGACTCAAATTAATCCGATCATGAAGAAAAACAGCCAAGAAAGTGGTGTCTCGCGAAGACAGTTTTGCGGCAAAATAATAATAGAAAAGCTGATGGAAATTTGTAAAAATCGTCTAAGTTCAAACGCTTGTATCATTTTCGTTATAAGCTCGTTTTCTACGTTCTTTATATCCCCGGAATCGTGGGACAACATACTAATATATTTTTGATAAGTCGGGACAGCTAGATCAAGTTTTACGTCTCGAAACAGTCCATGAAAACTGTTCAACAGCAAGCTATTTTTCAGAAAATAGTTTTCGTCATTGAAATTGAAAATAGCATATCTTTTTCGTTGTAACTCGGATTTTAGTGATTCAAGCGGCCACGGTTTTGTTTTTGAAAGTATTTTCTTAATATCTAACCCAATGTTACCCGGAAACCCCTGAGTTTTCTGAAATTGGCGATTTGGGACAGAACCTATATTTGAAAGTATTTTTCGTTGTTAATATTCGGAAAATCATATCTCCTTCGTTATTAACTCGTTTTTATCCCCGTTTTCGGCCATAGTTTCGTCTCGGAATTTATTTTCTAAATCTTTGGTCCAAAATTATACCCTAGACCCTGAGTTTCCCACGTTTAACAAAAATGGACAGTAGCTTTTATATAGTTGTAAAAATCAACTTTTCTAGTTTGTAACTTGTTCAAGACTTAACCAAACTATCTCAAATCAACTCCACAAGTACTCAATCCCACCATACACCTTCTTAGGGTGTCATGGAGTCCTAAACATCACCAATCTTAGTGGATCTAATGAGATTACTAGTGAAAATTATAGATCTAGTGTTTATAAAAACAAAATGAGTAACAAGTGGTATGGATCTTACATACTTGCATGCTTTACCAATATATCTTGAAAATACATAAAAATTTAAATTAAATGAAAGTATGAAAAGATCAAAAGTGTTCTTGAAGCTTACTTGAATATTTGAGGTGATTTTGAGGAGAAAATGTATAATAACCTAGGGTTTTTACCACAAAACCCCAACTAGATCATGATTAGAACTTGATAGACACTTGGATCTTGAAAGTTTATGGTTTTCCCTTGGTTCTTGATGGTTGGCCGAAATTGTGAAGAAGAAAGGAAGAAAAGAGAGAGTTTTGTTGTTGAAGTATATATGAAAGTAATGAGAAAATGATAAAGATATGTGTATATATATTTAGTCTTGGTCAATTACAATTAATGTGGTCTTGGTCTTGGTCTTGGTCTTGGTCTTGGTCTTGGTCTTGGTCCAAGGGGGGCAAAAGGAGTGAAATAAGGAGGCTTGTTGGTGGCTAATAAATGTTTATGTCTAGATATGTATGTATTAGTTGGTTTGGTGTATACATTAGGTGTTATCGGGTACCGAGTTATCTAAAAATAAATTGTAACGAGATGCAATAAAATACGACGAAGTTGTAAAAGTTGTAAAATATTATTCCTTGTAAGAATCGGGTGTTAGAATAATTATTGAATTGAAATTTCGCAGACCGACGAAGTAATAGACTCCGACCGTGAAATATAGTAATTGATTAGAGCACACCGGGTAAATTAATAATATACTTTTTATATTATTATAATGAGTATAAAAATATGTTAGGATCATAGTCGGGAGTATTGGGTATACGTTCGTAGTAAAAACTGAGTGGTAACGTTAATTACATATTAAGCATACGCATATAGAAATAATGCATATCCGTGTAGGGCCTAAAATGTGATGATGATGTAACCGAGGATATGTAGACTACTCCAGTCTATATATTGTAGCCCCTCGTAATTTTCCCAACGGTTAGTAAATACCTACAAGTTATTACGTTATTTAAATACCCACTTTTACGTATGACAAAATTTATTTTTTTTTTTGATATATAATTCACAACAGTAAATTGTGAATTATCTTTTGCTTAGAAACGTTGCTTGCACACAAACCTAGATAGTCTAAATTATCGCGAATACATTTTAACGTTTGTAATAATAAAACGTATATATTAATAATTATATATTATACGACAACTTTTACGTACAATATTTATATATTCCAAATCCTACGAAAATTCCCGAGAATACTCACTATGATAAAACGAACTTATCCCGACTCCCTAAAAATTCCAGGTGGGCCCCAACACTCAATGGGCCACGGATTACACAACATAAACCAAACGGACTACTTTTCTTTCTTTTCTTTTGCTTGGGCCGACATGCAACCTGAGCCCAGTTACAAGCCCAGACGCACCCTATTGTTATTTTTTTTTGTTCCTGTCGCGATACACAATCAAACACACCCTATTTCTTACAAATTTTATACACGACACATACATATTATTGCATGCCTCGTCTCACCTAGTACCAAAGAACCAGGAATGATAAAACTTGTGCTCACTCACCCTCGTTTACTACCCCAGAAACGCCCTAAGTGAATCACCAAAAACCATATAGAAAAATTTGCTCAAACTTGGCAATACATTCCTTGCTACCACCCATACTCCCCAATCCCATCTAAACTAACCATATACATATCATAAAACGTCAGGAATGAACATGGATCATATCTTACATAATCTTGGCTTGTACAAACTCGATTGGCCATTGTTTATGGCAACACTATTCGCCCTCACATGCCACACCTTGGAAACGAGCCAACACACAAACACTTGTGACCCTTTGTACTTATCCTCACCTTCCAAACTGCCTATATAAGACCTCCCATGCAAACCTAATCGTTACATGCACTTAAACATACTATACCACTAAAAATACTAACGAGGACGAGCTGTTGGAGGACAAACAAACCGCCAAGAGTACTACGCATAGAAGTGATCCTAAGGAGCCAAGTTTACTCATCTTGAACCTTTGCCAAGACATGAAGTGAACCACGATCTTCGTTGTTCCATACTCGAACCATTCGAACCTATTACCCCACCCATTTGTGGTGAGGTGAGACTTTCTAATCGTATTTTCACTTTATATATATACATATTTCTTGTTTTGCACGATTTACTTTACTTAGTTATTTTGTTATATGAAAACGTAGCATGTTCATATTATTAGTCGTTCTCAATATTGACCATACTAGCAAACGAGTTTCGTAATAATTTAGAACTAATAATAACATATACGTAATAAAAAGGACACGTTCCAAATGCCCCACGACCATGTCAAAAATACTTAAAAATATACTAAGTATAAACTGTTTTTCATACAAGTTTGGCCAATCACTTTGACCCCGTCATTTACAAACTAGACACACGACCATACCTTTTTATCACTCGACCTCACTAACGACCTAATAGACAATTAGAAAACACTTTTTATTCAACCTTATAAGCTCGTATAAGCTGTTTGCTAGAGCCAAAGTGATTCGACTTCCCAACTAGTATTTCAAAACAAAAATAAGCACTTGGGCCGTTTAGGTCCAATAAGCTTTTCAAATAAGCTGATGCCACAAGCTTTTCTCCAGTGCTTTTATACTCAAAATATAAGTACAAACTCAGGCCCAAAGGTTTTGAAAGCTTAGTGGATCGTTAAACGTTAATGGACCTTGATTTTAGCTCGTTAAGGCCCAAATATAAAAATAAGCTAATTATAAGCTAATAAGCTGTAAAAATAAACTTTTCTAAATATTCTGAGCTTATTTAATAAATAAAAATGTTAAACTTTTCATTTGGTAAAATTAGGACTAAGTTTGCAAAATTTTCAAATCGAGGGACTAAAAGTGTCAAAATGGGAAACTATGGGTAGAAACTGTCAAAACATAAAACTTTGAGTTCTAAACTGATGAAAATGATAATTAGAGTTGAAAAATGTAAATATTGATACTTTTGGACCAAAAATGCAAATTAAAAATATTTTGGACTAACGGTGTAATATATATATCGTTAGGGTTAAAAATGTAAATTATGGAAACTTAAAGGAATTTTCAGTAAACATTATATTATAAAAATAATATTAAACTTTTACATATTTAAAAATATAATTAATATAATACTTATATAAACATAAACTTATATATATATATATACGATATATAATTAAACAATATAACAATACGTTAATTATTCTTGTAAAACGATACGTTTATTTCTGTTATAAAAACTAACCTTATATCAATCATCGATATTTTTACTTACGAGATATAATTATACATAACATTGTTTTTAAGCACTTGAACAAACACAAGATTTACTCGTAACTAAATAACAAGTATTCACGATAAAAACCAGATTTAGACTATTAACTGAAACTTGCATTATCTTTTAGGTTGTGTTGTGTGAAGCCGTTTCCTTGCTTTGTTGAGACTACGATACCACTGTACTACTAAGGTGATTTCATAGCCCACTCTTTAACTATTTTTCCCGTGGGGAGATACATGCTTGAAACTCGATCACAAGTCTTTTATACCGGGTATTGAAATACCGTCAGGCAAATGTTATTTGCTTAAGTTACTATTGTCAGAAGTCCCTCTATCATGAACCTTAATCACCTGAAGGGTGAACGTAAATAATTGTGGATAGTACTATTAGTGATTAACAATCCTCGTTTGGTTGTTGGAGAAAACACCAGGCGCACTTTATTGTTCTTATAAATAGGTTATTGACAAATACCTATCTTTGGGGGCCTATTACTTACCATCATAATTCATAATTATGATTGGCTGTTAATCGTTGAGTATCATGAGCTTAAGGCAATAACAGGAACATTGATTTTCTTAACATATTGATTGTATGTGATTACAATACATTCTTAACTTGTGATTTAAACTCTCAAACTCAAACCTATGTTTATCACTCAACTTTATGTTGACTTTAGCATGTTTATCTCAGGTAACTAAACAAGAAAGATCTGGATGGCACGGAGTGGGCAAAAGCATGACAAGGACTATAATAAACTACTTATTTTCCTTTAGAATAAAACACGTTTTTAACTTAATAATGTTTTGTATTCCTGATATTTGGTATTTTGAAATAAAATAAATCTTTAATACTTCACTTTGTGATATCTACTATGATTGTGACAAAGATCCTCGAAGTAATACCCCGAAAGTCTTCCGCTGACATGTTAAGTCTTCCGCTGTTATTAAACGGCTTTTGGGGGTGTTACAGATTGGTATTCAGAGCCACGGTTATAGAGAACCAGATGTTTTTAAACATTGGACTATAACTACACTTTAACTGGACCATTTTTACAAAATACCACTTCATGCCCTCCGTGCCTACAATCCAACATATGGTAGAAAAGTTACTTCTCATTATTTCTTACTTATATAACTTGATATATGCTTACATGTTATGATTATGCTAATAACTATGTTTACTAACCGGGATTATTACAGTACCATGTCTTCCAAACCCAACTTCATTGTGTTATTATCGGATTCGGAAACTGAGAGCTCTACACCTATTGTACCAACTCTTGCTCCAATGACTGTGTCACCTACAACAGACAAGAATAAGGAAAGTCAGCAATCCTTTACTTCACCTCAAGCATCAACTGGTCCAATCAGACGCAGTAAGCAAACTTCTCCATTCCAGCCTTATGAACTAGCCACAGCTGGAAAAGCTCTTTCATATGCTGAAGAAAAAGACATCTGGGATGATACTAAATGGAAAAAGGAAGTTGCTCCAACTGCAGAACCAGTGATACTACCTAGCATATTTTATCAGCAGACTACTACTGTACCAGTGACAATCAACAGTCCACCACCTGTGAAAACTTCCAGTGCTCCTCTATCTTATCAACCAAGGAATTACCAGATTCGTCCTACCTCCTCAGATCCTTACTACTATGCAAGAACCAACCATAAGGCTCGTAAGCGGGTCAATGCTCGCAAATGGTCATTTCTACTACCAATCCTTAAGTATTGGAGATCTCAAGAAGGTACCCCCACCAACAGAGAACTTGGTGAAAGATCATCATTTGCTGCATCTAAGATCCTTCCAGTCACTGGAGAACCCATTCACCATACCATACCACTCTTGGCAGCTAGGTTAGTAAGACATGAAGACAGGTTAGACGCCATAGCCACCTTGGTGAACAACATCCCTAATGAACTAATAGAAGTCATGTCAGCTGAGATCGAACAACTTGTGATGGGACATTTAGAGATGGGAACCATGATTGAACAACTAAGTACCCAATTCGGTGAAGCTATGGAATTCATCGGATTACTTTGCTCTGCTAACACCGTAAGCAAAGACATCATGTGTGACATCGATCAAGCCCTCGACACCACAAGAGCCCAAGTCATGTCTCTGCGACGTGCGCAACAAGAAACACAAGCTAGGGAAAGAGACCGAGACCAAATCATAGAAACCATGGCCGCCAAAATTCAGGAACTAGAACGTCGTCTTGATGATAACCAAGGAAAACCCTAGAATGCCATAGATTGTCGATGTAGCCTCACCCACATCACAGTAATAACTTGTATTTGAATGTCCTAGAAGATATGTCAACAAAATAAATAAGTGATGTAAACTCAAAACGACAATCTAATCAATGATGTTATGTTTGCTTTATTTTCATAAGTGTTATGATATCGTATATTGCATCGTGATATATGTGACACTATTATAACTTTAAACCTATTGATGTTACTAAACAGTCTAACACAAGATGGTTATTATGAAAATTCTGAAAATATATTCTCATTTTTAGGAATATGGCACCTAAGAGAACCGTGACCACTACCTCAGCAGCAACCATGACCCCGGAAGAAATCCAACAAGCAATCACAAATGGAATCAATGCAGCCTTAGCCGAACAAGCAAATGCTAACGCACAACCGGCAAGAGATGTTGCTCCCGCACCTCGCCAATGTACCTATAAAGACTTTATGGCTTGTCAGCCAACTTACTTCATGGGTACTGAAGGGATAACTAAACTTGCCCATTGGTTCGAGAGATGCGAAACGGTATTCCAAAGGAGTGGATGCTCAGAAGACAACAGGGTCACATTTGCCACAGGAACCTTAATGGATGACGCCTTGTCATGGTGGACCGCTACAACTCAAACTTTAGGTACCGAAGCAGCGTACCGACTCTCCTGGACGGAATTCAAAACTAAGATCCTAAAGAAGTACTGTCCTCGATCCGAAATAAGAAAACTGGAAGACGAATTCCATGTCCTTGCAGTCAAAGGAACCGATCTTAGGGCTTACAACAGGAGATTCCACGAGCTAATGGCATTATGTCCTTCTATCGTACCAGATTTAGAGAAAACTCTGGAGAAGTATATTGAAGGTCTTCCCCGGAACATAGAAGGAAATGTCACAGCATCCAACCCACCATCACTAGAAGTCGCAATGGAGTTAGCACAAAAACTCCTAGACCGCGAAATCAAGTGCAACGAACTCAAAAGAAAGCTCGATGACAGGAGAACCACCCACCACCAAAACCACAATCACTACCACAACGGCCATCGCAACAACAACCATCATCACAGCAACAACTACAACAGGATCAACCAACAACAACACCATAACAAGAACCCACATCGTCAACAACAGAACCAACGACAAGAACCTCCTAAGATATTTACGGCAACCAATGGCAATGGATATCAAGGTATTAAGCCACAGTGCAACCGATGCAAGCTTCATCACAATGGTGCTTGTACAATAAAATGCCATAAATGCCAAAGGATAGGTCATGCCACAAAAGATTGTAGGACCCCTGCTACCGGCAACAACCTACAACCAATAGCACCAACATGTTACTCATGCGGAGAAACCGGACACTTCAAGAACCGCTGTCCAAAAGGAAATGGTCAGAACACTGCACGAGCAAGAGCATACGTGATGGGAAATGAAAATGAACCACAAAACCCCGACGTCGTCACGGGTACGTTCTTATTAAATCATCATAATGCTAGAGTATTATTTGATTCTGGAGCAGATAAGAGCTTCGTGTCGGATACGTTTGCCCCTTTCATTAACTCTAACCCTTCTAAGCTAAACACCACATACGAGATAGAAATGGCCAATGGGAACTTAATTAGCACAAATTCTGTTTTAAAAGATTGTACCTTAACCCTCGTAGGAGAATCTTTTCCTATTGACCTGATGCCTGTCCAACTCGGTAGTTTTGATGCTATCATCGGAATGGATTGGTTATCCAAACATCATGCTAAGATTCATTGTGACGAGAAAGCCATACACATTCCTTTTAAGAATGAAACCCTCGTTATCCATGGCGACAAGAATAAAAACCGATACGGAATCATCTCATGCCTCAGAATGATAAAATACATGAACGAAGGATGTCATGTATTCATGGTTCAGGTGACGGAAAGTAAGTTAACCAAGAAACAACTTAAAGATGTACCTATCGTTAAGGAATTCCCCGAAGTATTTCCTGAAGATCTACCCGGTCTTCCACCGAATCGCCAAGTAGAGTTCCAAATTGAACTAGTACCTGGAGCGGCACCAGTAGCAAAAGCACCTTACAGGTTGGCACCTTCCGAAATGGAGGAACTATCGGAACAACTAAAGGAATTATCCGATAAAGGTTTTATTAGACCAAGTTCATCACCTTGGGGAGCCCCAGTTTTATTTGTTAAAAAGAAAGACGGATCATTCCGAATGTGCATAGATTACCGAGAGTTAAACAAACTCACTATAAAGAACCGATATCCTTTACCTAGAATAGACGATTTATTTGATCAATTACAAGGATCGAGTGTATACTCGAAGATTGATCTAAGGTCAGGATACCATCAATTGAGAGTTCGGGAAGAAGATATTCCCAAGACAGCCTTCAGAACCCGTTATGGACACTATGAATTTCAGGTAATGCCATTTGGTCTAACGAACGCACCCGCTGTGTTTATGGACCTAATGAACCGAGTGTGCAAGCCATATTTGGACAAATTCGTGATAGTGTTCATTGACGACATTCTGATCTACTCTCGTAACAAAGAGGAACATGCCAATCATTTAAGAACAATCCTAGAGTTACTTAGGAAGGAAAAGTTGTACGCAAAATTCTCAAAATGTGACTTTTGGATTTCCACGGTGCAATTTTTGGGACACGTAATCAATAGTCAAGGAATACACGTGGATCCTGCAAAAATAGAGGCAGTTAAAGAATGGTCATCACCTACAACTCCCACAGAAGTACGTCAATTTTTAGGTCTTGCAGGTTACTACCGGAGATTTATTGAAGGTTTCTCTAAAATCTCAAAACCATTGACCAAATTGACCCAAAAGAACGAAAAGTACGTTTGGGGACAAGAAGCAGAATCAGCCTTCCAACTGTTAAAACAAAAGCTTTGTGAAGCTCCAATACTAGCATTGCCAGAAGGAAGCAAAGATTTCGTGCTATATTGTGACGCTTCGTACCATGGTTTAGGTGCAGTTTTGATACAACGAGATAAGGTAATAGCTTATGCCTCACGTCAACTGAAGAAACATGAGGAAAATTACACAACCCATGATCTAGAACTAGGAGCAATAGTATTCGCTCTTAAATTGTGGAGACACTACCTATACGGCACTAAGTGTATCGTATTTACAGATCACAAAAGTCTCCAACACATCCTAGATCAAAAGGATTTAAACATGAGGCAACGCCGTTGGTTAGAATTGCTTAGTGATTATGATTGTGAAATCCGTTATCACCCAGGAAAGGCTAATGTAGTAGCAGATGCACTAAGCCGAAAAGAAAGACTAAAACCTCTCAGGGTTAGATCGTTAGGCATGACTATTTGTTCACCCCTTCCAACACAAATCATTATCACCCAGAACGAAGCTCTCAAGAAAGAAAATCGACCAAATGAAAAGATTTTCGGTATGCCGGAAAACGAAAATGGATTTGTGAAAAGATCAGATGGAATGCTTTGTTTCAAGGAAAGAAGCTGGATTCCTCTCTTCGGAGGTATTCGTGACCTTATCATGCATGAGTCTCACAAGTCAAAATACTCCATTCACCCAGGTTCCGACAAGATGTACCAAGATCTTAAGAAACTATATTGGTGGCCGAACATGAAAGCCGACATCGCTGAGTACGTCAGTAAATGTCTAACATGTTCAAGAGTAAAAGCAGAATACCAAAAACCCTCCGGATTACTCACCCAACCCGAACTCCCCATGTGGAAATGGGAACGTATTACAATGGACTTCATCACCAAACTTCCCAAAACCTCTACTGGCTACGATACGATATGGGTTATCGTTGATCGTCTCACCAAGTCAGCTCATTTCCTACCAATCAAAGAAACTGATGAAATGAACACACTTGCTCAGATATATCTGAAAGAAATTGTGTCACGACATGGAGTGCCAATTTCCATCATATCAGATCGTGACAGTCGTTTCACGTCTCATTTTTGGAAATCATTGCAAAAAGCTTTAGGAACAAAGCTGGATATGAGCACAGCCTATCACCCACAAACTGATGGTCAAAGCGAGAGAACCATACAAACCTTAGAAGATATGCTACGCGCTTGTGTTATAGACTTCGGAAAAGGTTGGGACAAACACTTACCATTGGCAGAATTCTCATACAACAACAGTTATCATACCAGTATCAAGGCAGCACCATTCGAAGCACTTTACGGTAGAAAGTGTAGATCGCCCGTTTGCTGGGCAGAAGTCGGAGAAGTACAACTCACAGGGCCGGATCTAGTTCATGAGACGACCGAGAAAATCATCAAAATCAAACAACGTTTACAAACCGCTAGAGACCGACAGAAAAGTTACGCCGACCTAAAAAGAAAACCCATGGAATTTCAGATTGGAGATAAAGTTATGTTAAAAGTATCACCATGGAGAGGAATGATACGATTCGGAAAGAGGGGAAAATTAAACCCAAGATACATCGGTCCATTCAAAATCCTAGAAAGAATTGGACCCATGGCATATAAACTCGAACTACCCGAGGAACTTAGCCGAATTCACAACACTTTCCATGTGTCAAATCTCAAGAAGTGTTTATCCGATGAATCTTTGGTCATTCCATTGAAAGAATTACAACTTGATGACAAACTCGTTTTTACCGAGGAACCAGTAGAAATCATGGATAGAGAAGTCAAACAACTGAAACAAAACCGTATCCCTATCATAAAAGTTCGATGGGACTCTAAACGAGGACCAGAGTATACTTGGGAACGCGAGGACCAGTTTCGCACCAAGTACCCACACCTCTTCTCTTAGACACCCTTGGCAACCCCCCCAAAACTCGAATTCCGGGACGGAATTCACTGTAAGATGTATGTACTGTAGCCCCTCGTAATTTTCCCAACGGTTAGTAAATACCTACAAGTTATTACGTTATTTAAATACCCACTTTTACGTATGACAAAATTTATTTTTTTTTTGATATATAATTCACAACAGTAAATTGTGAATTATCTTTTGCTTAGAAACGTTGCTTGCACACAAACCTAGATAGTCTAAATTATCGCGAATACATTTTAACGTTTGTAATAATAAAACGTATATATTAATAATTATATATTATACGACAACTTTTACGTACAATATTTATATATTCCAAATCCTACGAAAATTCCCGAGAATACTCACTATGATAAAACGAACTTATCCCGACTCCCTAAAAATTCCAGGTGGGCCCCAACACTCAATGGGCCACGGATTACACAACATAAACCAAACGGACTACTTTTCTTTCTTTTCTTTTGCTTGGGCCGACATGCAACCTGAGCCCAGTTACAAGCCCAGACGCACCCTATTGTTATTTTTTTTTGTTCCTGTCGCGATACACAATCAAACACACCCTATTTCTTACAAATTTTATACACGACACATACATATTATTGCATGCCTCGTCTCACCTAGTACCAAAGAACCAGGAATGATAAAACTTGTGCTCACTCACCCTCGTTTACTACCCCAGAAACGCCCTAAGTGAATCACCAAAAACCATATAGAAAAATTTGCTCAAACTTGGCAATACATTCCTTGCTACCACCCATACTCCCCAATCCCATCTAAACTAACCATATACATATCATAAAACGTCAGGAATGAACATGGATCATATCTTACATAATCTTGGCTTGTACAAACTCGATTGGCCATTGTTTATGGCAACACTATTCGCCCTCACATGCCACACCTTGGAAACGAGCCAACACACAAACACTTGTGACCCTTTGTACTTATCCTCACCTTCCAAACTGCCTATATAAGACCTCCCATGCAAACCTAATCGTTACATGCACTTAAACATACTATACCACTAAAAATACTAACGAGGACGAGCTGTTGGAGGACAAACAAACCGCCAAGAGTACTACGCATAGAAGTGATCCTAAGGAGCCAAGTTTACTCATCTTGAACCTTTGCCAAGACATGAAGTGAACCACGATCTTCGTTGTTCCATACTCGAACCATTCGAACCTATTACCCCACCCATTTGTGGTGAGGTGAGACTTTCTAATCGTATTTTCACTTTATATATATACATATTTCTTGTTTTGCACGATTTACTTTACTTAGTTATTTTGTTATATGAAAACGTAGCATGTTCATATTATTAGTCGTTCTCAATATTGACCATACTAGCAAACGAGTTTCGTAATAATTTAGAACTAATAATAACATATACGTAATAAAAAGGACACGTTCCAAATGCCCCACGACCATGTCAAAAATACTTAAAAATATACTAAGTATAAACTGTTTTTCATACAAGTTTGGCCAATCACTTTGACCCCGTCATTTACAAACTAGACACACGACCATACCTTTTTATCACTCGACCTCACTAACGACCTAATAGACAATTAGAAAACACTTTTTATTCAACCTTATAAGCTCGTATAAGCTGTTTGCTAGAGCCAAAGTGATTCGACTTCCCAACTAGTATTTCAAAACAAAAATAAGCACTTGGGCCGTTTAGGTCCAATAAGCTTTTCAAATAAGCTGATGCCACAAGCTTTTCTCCAGTGCTTTTATACTCAAAATATAAGTACAAACTCAGGCCCAAAGGTTTTGAAAGCTTAGTGGATCGTTAAACGTTAATGGACCTTGATTTTAGCTCGTTAAGGCCCAAATATAAAAATAAGCTAATTATAAGCTAATAAGCTGTAAAAATAAACTTTTCTAAATATTCTGAGCTTATTTAATAAATAAAAATGTTAAACTTTTCATTTGGTAAAATTAGGACTAAGTTTGCAAAATTTTCAAATCGAGGGACTAAAAGTGTCAAAATGGGAAACTATGGGTAGAAACTGTCAAAACATAAAACTTTGAGTTCTAAACTGATGAAAATGATAATTAGAGTTGAAAAATGTAAATATTGATACTTTTGGACCAAAAATGCAAATTAAAAATATTTTGGACTAACGGTGTAATATATATATCGTTAGGGTTAAAAATGTAAATTATGGAAACTTAAAGGAATTTTCAGTAAACATTATATTATAAAAATAATATTAAACTTTTACATATTTAAAAATATAATTAATATAATACTTATATAAACATAAACTTATATATATATATATACGATATATAATTAAACAATATAACAATACGTTAATTATTCTTGTAAAACGATACGTTTATTTCTGTTATAAAAACTAACCTTATATCAATCATCGATATTTTTACTTACGAGATATAATTATACATAACATTGTTTTTAAGCACTTGAACAAACACAAGATTTACTCGTAACTAAATAACAAGTATTCACGATAAAAACCAGATTTAGACTATTAACTGAAACTTGCATTATCTTTTAGGTTGTGTTGTGTGAAGCCGTTTCCTTGCTTTGTTGAGACTACGATACCACTGTACTACTAAGGTGATTTCATAGCCCACTCTTTAACTATTTTTCCCGTGGGGAGATACATGCTTGAAACTCGATCACAAGTCTTTTATACCGGGTATTGAAATACCGTCAGGCAAATGTTATTTGCTTAAGTTACTATTGTCAGAAGTCCCTCTATCATGAACCTTAATCACCTGAAGGGTGAACGTAAATAATTGTGGATAGTACTATTAGTGATTAACAATCCTCGTTTGGTTGTTGGAGAAAACACCAGGCGCACTTTATTGTTCTTATAAATAGGTTATTGACAAATACCTATCTTTGGGGGCCTATTACTTACCATCATAATTCATAATTATGATTGGCTGTTAATCGTTGAGTATCATGAGCTTAAGGCAATAACAGGAACATTGATTTTCTTAACATATTGATTGTATGTGATTACAATACATTCTTAACTTGTGATTTAAACTCTCAAACTCAAACCTATGTTTATCACTCAACTTTATGTTGACTTTAGCATGTTTATCTCAGGTAACTAAACAAGAAAGATCTGGATGGCACGGAGTGGGCAAAAGCATGACAAGGACTATAATAAACTACTTATTTTCCTTTAGAATAAAACACGTTTTTAACTTAATAATGTTTTGTATTCCTGATATTTGGTATTTTGAAATAAAATAAATCTTTAATACTTCACTTTGTGATATCTACTATGATTGTGACAAAGATCCTCGAAGTAATACCCCGAAAGTCTTCCGCTGACATGTTAAGTCTTCCGCTGTTATTAAACGGCTTTTGGGGGTGTTACAGATATGACGTGTCATTAATGAATGATGCATGAATTCACAGCGAAACCACATTGGTTATGCGAATTTGAAGACCCGTAAACTCAGTTTATGATGAAATGAACAGCAATCATGAATAGTGATTTCCTTCCGGAAATGAATAGTGTCATATGAATAGTAAAATTTTTGAACGCTTCTCGGAATCACAAACTGACTCCGAAAATGAGGAATAGTAAAATGATGAATAGTGACCGGTGAATAGTAAATGATGAATAGTGAACAGGAGAAATGTCCTGAAAATGCGGGTTGTTACTGATCTTGAGCGGGAGATTGAAATTTTTTGGGAAAAATTAGGGGTGGGATCAGTGTAAGTGTTAGTATTTTGATTTTGGGGAAAAATGTGCTTGAAATGCTTAATGAGTTGAGCTCAATCTTATATAAGTTCAACTCGAGTTATTGTTGAGTTCTCGAGCTTATAAGTAATATAATTTTTTTTTCTTTTTTTCTTTTTTTTTTAAAGTTTACTAAGTGTAAATATTTATTTATGAATGTATCAAGCTTTTCGAGTTGAAGTCGAACCGAATTCAATTATTAGGTTATATTATATTTCAATTTTAATTTGTCTTAGAAAACACATCTTTACAGATAAATCGAGCTTTTCGAGTCAAGCTCAAGCCGAGTACAAACTTTCTCGATCCCGGATAACATGATCGAGAGGGTGATGGAGGCTTGACTGTGATGGTGGTAGATGTGGTGGTTATCTCGAACCAAACAACCGAAGCCAACAAACTCTCCCATATAGTTCCCTTGTCTTGATGACGGTGATGGCGTGGAGGATCGATGGTTGGTGGAACCACGGCGAGATAAGGCGGTGAAGTGTGGCGATGCATGGTGTGAGTCGGTTCTAGAGAGAAGGAAAAGAGATGAATAGAGAGAAGATAGATCTGACTAGTGTAAGTGTTAATGTGTAACAATTCGCATTTTCAGATTAATTACTATTCCCGGAAAATTTCACTATTCATTTTTACTATTCACTTTTACTATTCATTTTCACTATTCACTCCCGAATTTTTATTTCATATTCTCGTAAGTTAAACTATTTTAATGATAATCCGAGAATTTGACACTCGTCGGATCATTTCTGCAAAAATTACAAAGCCGTGTCTGAGATTTACTTTTAGGTTTAAACGTCATTCCAACATCCCGATATGTCCATAAAACATTACAAACAATAGAAATATGATTTTCTCTCATTTTACGACAATTCCAATAGTTTTGAAATTTTACGTTTTCCAGTTCAGCATTTTACGCGAATTACGCGTTTTAGACCCGCATTTCCAGTTTTAGCAGCGTTTAAGCACCCCAATAAAAGTTATCACTCATTTAATAGGCTAATATAGAGTATATTGATAAGCTTTAACATATTTATGAGTTTCATATTTTTAAGATACTCGGTTTTAAGTTTCGTGACTTAACGACTTACTATTAGCGATTACCTGGACCAAAACTCGCCCCGTAAACACTAGGTGTTATCAATAACTCACCAATCTTATCTTGGAAGTCTTATAAGGTGTTTCTAGCTAGTCATCTAGCCTAGTCATGTTAATCTACATAATATCTACTAAAGTATAACAAACCAATTTTTGCTACTTCATTCATTTTATATCATTTACACTTAATCAAAATAATCAAACTCATTCTCTTCCTTTCTCTCTCAATACCAACGACCCAAACACATAAAATAACCCATTTTGATCATGATTCTTTCAAGTTTCATCCATCATAAGTATAGCCTTTTGTTCCTTGCATGATCCTTAACACCTTTCAACCATAAAACTCTATAAAATCACCACAAAAACTCATCAAATTTCCAAGTGTTCCTAGTGAAGATTTTTACTCAAGGTTGTTTTTATGTTAGATTAGTATTTATCAAGGGATTATAAGATAGGGTTTCTGGTATGGAAGCATGGCTATGGTTGGAAAGGTTTTGGAAGATGAAGTAGTGGTTCTTGGTTTGGATCTTGGTTCTAGTTAGTTTCTTCAAAAGTTGTAAGAAACCCTTATACACTTTCTTGCTCCATATCATTTTCATACTTATTATGTTTCTTTCATGCTATATATGGTCATTGTATTATGCTCATGATGTATAAAAACTAGTAAAACAAGTTATGGTATATATATGTTAACTTATGTTATTTAAACAAGTAAACTAGTGACTTTTATGGAGAACCATGACCAGAATAGTATAACTATGATATTTGACACTTACTTACTGTTATAAAGGACTTCAAAAGGAAAACATAGCAATTTGAATCACCCAAAACGAGTACACGAGTCAAAAGATACGGCCATAAGAAGTTAGCGAAACCAAAACGCCGAAACTGCCAATACCCTACTGTTTGCATTCTGCCATTTTGAAAGTCACCCTTCTGGTCCGATTCATCAAAAAGTTAAAACACGAAAGTTGTCCGGAACGACGTTTTCGTTCAGGCATAAAGAAGCTCGAGCCCTGAAAACGCTTTCCGAGTGATAATTTTCTTCAAATTCTTAACAGCCCATTTTTAGACCAAAGTTACTATATAATGATTATAATTAGATGAGACCAAGAGGTCTAATGACCTAAAGCCAAGACCACAACCATGGCTAAAGCCAAGGTTGAGTCTCAAGACCATGGTAACAATGACCAAGGTCACGGCAAAGCCACGGCTAAAGACCATATAACTTTTAAAGATCAAAAACTTATATATATGTTATCAAATACTACAATAGTAGGGAGTCTCATGTGAGGAGTTCATTAAGTAAGCCGTCGAGATGAGTTGTGGATTTACGAATTAAAGTGTCCTGGCTCCTCGAATGTTTACTCCATGACTTCTGAATTATGTCGGCCTGAACGGTAGTAAGAGATATACAACCTATACATGTTTCATAAACCATTTATATTCAACGACTTACACTATATACTAAGTACTACATCATGAACATTATGCAAGACATATATAGGCAATTCTTCGTATTCTTAGACGTTACTACAAACCTAAGTCGCAACGTTCTATTATAGGCTGCCCTTAGAGACTTTCGCGATTCGACTACCACTTTCATTTCTCATTACATAAGCTTAAGGTGAGTCATAGCCCCTACTCTTTTCATACTTGTTTTAACTCTTTGGGGGGGATACATGCTCAACTACTTGCTTACTTGTACAAATACTCAAAACATTTATACTTGATTGCTTTATACTTGATTGTGTTATACTTGATTAGCATTATACTTAACTGCGTTATACTTGATTGTGAGACTTCCAGTGGCTCCAGATTAAGTTGCTGGATGACCATTGAGACTGCCAGTGGCTCCAGATTAAGTTGCTGGATGACCATTGAGACTTTCGGTGGCTCCAAATTAAGTTGTTGGATGACCATTGAGGCTATTGATACATCCTAACATTTGCGAATGTTGGATACATCATAAACGTGAGGTCTTCGGAGATGAAGAGTAGACTCACGACTAATTGCTTAATTGTTTTGATGAACTTATACATGTCTTAATCATACTATATTGTAGCAGTGGGTTGTGAACACACAGGTTGCAAGTCTCTTATGGCGGGACTTGCAACTGAGTGGATTCTCAATGCCTTTGCTGTGTGAACATTATTTTAAGACTTTTTAACTGTTTTAAGACAAACTCTATGAACTCACCAACCATTGTGTTGACACTTTAGCATGTTTATCTCAGGTTAGTAAGGCGATAGCTAGTGCGTGGAACTTAGAGTCAAACTGCATATTCTGAAGACTTACGCTTTTATCATTTACCATTCAAAACATTTTGTATACACTTATGTATCATACTTTGGAATCTCATGTTTGTAACTTTAAATTCATTAATCGAATGGTAACTTTTCAAAACGTCTCATTTAGAGTTCGTTTTCTATAACTTGTACTTTGTATTATGAAGTAGCACCCCAATGACACAGTCTTCCGCTACGGTATTTTGGGGGTGTTACAGATTGGTATCAGAGCTCTGGTTATAGAGAACTAGGTTGCATTTAGTGCCTAGACTATAACTACTATATACGCTGAGACCTTCCTCTTTATTTCCCTTACACACACTACATACGCATACGCTTTTTGGTAGTTGTTGGTTTAGTTCCACGCTGTTAGATGATGTGACTTTAGTATTATAAGGAACCCCAGAGATTAGCCGAGTCATTAAAAACATGGAGCTCAGTAATAACTAATTATTTAACTTGATCTTGTGACAGTTCTTGTTTGATGAGACACAAGATTTGAGTTGAATAATATTATTGCTTAGCTTTAGGGATTTGATGACTTGATTATCTTACTATCAGCCTCTGAAGGCGGATTTTGTGTCGGAAATTCTTAAGTAGGATGTTTTAGAATCTCCTTATTTAAATGGATTGGGACGCCTCTTCATTTAAATAAAGAAATTGTAAATCACCGAACCATGAGTTTATGATCCCTTACTTACATAAATTTGGACGCTTCTTTATGTAAGTAATGTGTTATAAATAAGTGGGCTTAATTGTAGCCGATACAACTCCTTAACCACAACCTTAGACGAATCAGAGTGAACACCACTATATTAGAGACCCCGAATTTTCTTAGACACACCGTAAGTAGTTAACATCAACTGAACTTCGGGACGAAGTTCTTCTTAAGGGGTAGAGACTGTAACAATTTGCATTTTCAGATTAATTACTATTCCTGGAAAATTTCACTATTCATTTTTACTATTCACTTTTACTATTCAATTTCACTATTCACTCCCGAAATTTTTATTTCATATTCTCGTAAGTTAAACAATTTTAATGATAATCCGAGAATTTGACACTCGTCGGATCATTTCTGCAAAAATCACAAAGCCGTGTCCAAGATTTACTTTTAGGTTTAAACGTCATTCCAACATCCCGATATGTCCATAAAACATTATAAACAATAGAAATACGATTTTCTCTCATTTTACGACAATTCCAATAGTTTTGGAATTTTACGTTTTCCAGTTCAGCGTTTTACGCGAATTACGCGTTTTAGACCCGCATTTCCAGTTTTAGCAGCGTTTAAGCACCCCGATAAAAGTTATCACTCATTTAATAGGCTAATATAGAGTATATTGATAAGCTTTAACATATTTATGAGTTTCATATTTTTAAGATACTCGGTTTTAAGTTTCGTGACTTAACGACTTACTATTAGCGATTACCTGGACCAAAACTCGCCCCGTAAACACTAGGTGTTATCAATAACTCACCAATCTTATCTTGGAAGTCTTATAAGGTGTTTTTAACTAATCATCTAGCCTCGTCATGTTAATCTGCATAATATCTACTAAAGTATAACAAACCAATTTTGCTACTTCATTCATTTTATATCATTTACACTTAATCAAAATAATCAAACTCATTCTCTTCCTTTCTCTCTCAATACCAACGACCCAAACACATAAAATAACCCATTTTGATCATGATTCTTTCAAGTTTCATCCATCATAAGTATAGCCTTTTGTTCCTTGCATGATCCTTAACACCTTTCAACCATAAAACTCTATAAAATCACCACAAAAACTCATCAAATTTCCAAGTGTTCCTAGTGAAGATTTTTACTCAAGGTTGTTTTTATGTTAGATTAGTATTTATCAAGGGATTATAAGATAGGGTTTTTGGTATGGAAGCATGGCTATGGTTGGAAAGGTTTTGGAAGATGAAGTAGTGGTTCTTGGTTTTGATCTTGGTTCTAGTTAGTTTCTTCAAAAGTTGTAAGAAACCCTTATACACTTTCTTGCTCCATATCATTTTCATACTTGTTATGTTTCTTTCATGCTATATATGGTCATTGTATTATGCTCATGATGTATAAAAACTAGTAAAACAAGTTATGGTATATATATGTTAACTTATGTTATTTAAACAAGTAAACTAGTGACTTTTATGGAGAACCATGACCAGAATAGTATAACTATGATATTTGACACTTACTTACTGTTATAAAGGACTTCAAAAGGAAAACATAGCAATTTGAATCACCCAAAACGAGTACACGAGTCAAAAGATACGGCCATAAGAAGTTAGCGAAACCAAAACGCCGAAACTGCCAATACCCTACTGTTTGCATTCTGCCATTTTGAAAGTCACCCTTCTGGTCCGATTCATCAAAAAGTTAAAACACGAAAGTTGTCCGGAACGACGTTTTCGTTCAGGTACAAAGAAGCTCGAGCCCTGAAAACGCTTTCCGAGTGATAATTTTCTTCAAATTCTTAACAGCCCATTTTTAGACCAAAGTTACTATATAATGATTATAATTAGATGAGACCAAGAGGTCTAATGACCTAAAGCCAAGACCACAACCATGGCTAAAGCCAAGGTTGAGTCTCAAGACCATGGTAACAATGACCAAGGTCACGGCAAAGCCACGGCTAAAGACCATATAACTTTTAAAGATCAAAAACTTATATATATGTTATCAAATACTACAATAGTAGGGAGTCTCATGTGAGGAGTTCATTAAGTAAGCCGTCGAGATGAGTTGTGGATTTACGAATTAAAGTGTCCTGGCTCCTCGAATATTTACTCCATGACTTCTGAATTATGTCGGCCCGAACGGTAGTAAGAGATATACAACCTATACATGTTTCATAAACCATTTATATTCAACGACTTACACTATATACTAAGTACTACATCATGAACATTATGCAAGACATATATAGGCAATTCTTCGTATTCTTAGACGTTACTACAAACCTAAGTCGCAACGTTCTATTATAGGCTGCCCTTAGAGACTTTCGCGATTCGACTACCACTTTCATTTCTCATTACATAAGCTTAAGGTGAGTCATAGCCCCTACTCTTTTCATACTTGTTTTAACTCTTTGGGGGGGATACATGCTCAACTACTTGCTTACTTGTACAAATACTCAAAACATTTATACTTGATTGCTTTATACTTGATTGTGTTATACTTGATTAGCATTATACTTAACTGCGTTATACTTGATTGTGAGACTTCCAGTGGCTCCAGATTAAGTTGCTGGATGACCATTGAGACTGCCAGTGGCTCCAGATTAAGTTGCTGGATGACCATTGAGACTTCCGGTGGCTCCAAATTAAGTTGTTGGATGACCATTGAGGCTATTGATACATCCTAACATTTGCGAATGTTGGATACATCATAAACGTGAGGTCTTCGGAGATGAAGAGTAGACTCACGACTAATTGCTTAATTGTTTTGATGAACTTATACATGTCTTAATCATACTATATTGAACACACAGGTTGCAAGTCTCTTATGGCGGGACTTGCAACTGAGTGGATTCTCAATGCCTTTGCTGTGTGAACATTATTTTAAGACTTTTTAACTGTTTTAAGACAAACTCTATGAACTCACCAACCATTGTGTTGACACTTTAGCATGTTTATCTCAGGTTAGTAAGGCAATAGCTAGTGCGTGGAACTTAGATTCAAGCTGCATATTCTGAAGACTTACGCTTTTATCATTTACCATTCAAAACATTTTGTATACACTTATGTATCATACTTTAGAATCTCATGTTTGTAACTTTGAATTCATTAATCGAATGGTAACTTTTCAAAACGTCTCATTTAGAGTTCGTTTTCTATAACTTGTACTTTGTATTATGAAGTAGCACCCCAATGACACAGTCTTCCGCTGCGGTATTTTGGGGGTGTTACAGATTGGTATCAGAGCTCTGGTTATAGAGAACTAGGTTGCATTTAGTGCCTAGACTATAACTACTATATACGCTGAGACCTTCCTCTTTATTTCCCTTACACACACTACATACGCATACGCTTTTTGGTAGTTGTTGGTTTAGTTCCACGCTGTTAGATGATGTGACTTTAGTATTATAAGGAACCCCAGAGATTAGCCGAGTCATTAAAAACATGGAGCTCAGTAATAACTAATTATTTAACTTGATCTTGTGACAGTTCTTGTTTGATGAGACACAAGATTTGAGTTGAATAATATTATTGCTTAGCTTTAGGGATTTGATGACTTGATTATCTTACTATCAGCCTCTGAAGGCGGATTTTGTGTCGGAAATTCTTAAGTAGGATGTTTTAGAATCTCCTTATTTAAATGGATTGGGACGCCTCTTCATTTAAATAAAGAAATTGTAAATCACCGAACCATGAGTTTATGATCCCTTACTTACATAAATTTGGACGCTTCTTTATGTAAGTAATGTGTTATAAATAAGTGGGCTTAATTGTAGCCGATACAACTCCTTAACCACAACCTTAGACGAATCAGAGTGAACACCACTATATTAGAGACCCCGAATTTTTTTAGACACACCGTAAGTAGTTAACATCAACTGAACTTCGGGACGAAGTTCTTCTTAAGGGGTAGAGACTGTAACAATTTGCATTTTCAGATTAATTACTATTCCTGGAAAATTTCACTATTCATTTTTACTATTCACTTTTACTATTCAATTTCACTATTCACTCCCGAAATTTTTATTTCATATTCTCGTAAGTTAAACAATTTTAATGATAATCCGAGAATTTGACACTCGTCGGATCATTTCTGCAAAAATCACAAAGCCGTGTCCAAGATTTACTTTTAGGTTTAAACGTCATTCCAACATCCCGATATGTCCATAAAACATTATAAACAATAGAAATACGATTTTCTCTTATTTTACGACAATTCCAATAGTTTTGGAATTTTACGTTTTCCAGTTCAGCGTTTTACGCGAATTACGCGTTTTAGACCCGCATTTCCAGTTTTAGCAGCGTTTAAGCACCCCGATAAAAGTTATCACTCATTTAATAGGCTAATATAGAGTATATTGATAAGCTTTAACATATTTATGAGTTTCATATTTTTAAGATACTCGGTTTTAAGTTTCGTGACTTAACGACTTACTATTAGCGATTACCTGGACCAAAACTCGCCCCGTAAACACTAGGTGTTATCAATAACTCACCAATCTTATCTTGGAAGTCTTATAAGGTGTTTTTAACTAATCATCTAGCCTCGTCATGTTAATCTGCATAATATCTACTAAAGTATAACAAACCAATTTTGCTACTTCATTCATTTTATATCATTTACACTTAATCAAAATAATCAAACTCATTCTCTTCCTTTCTCTCTCAATACCAACGACCCAAACACATAAAATAACCCATTTTGATCATGATTCTTTCAAGTTTCATCCATCATAAGTATAGCCTTTTGTTCCTTGCATGATCCTTAACACCTTTCAACCATAAAACTCTATAAAATCACCACAAAAACTCATCAAATTTCCAAGTGTTCCTAGTGAAGATTTTTACTCAAGGTTGTTTTTATGTTAGATTAGTATTTATCAAGGGATTATAAGATAGGGTTTTTGGTATGGAAGCATGGCTATGGTTGGAAAGGTTTTGGAAGATGAAGTAGTGGTTCTTGGTTTTGATCTTGGTTCTAGTTAGTTTCTTCAAAAGTTGTAAGAAACCCTTATACACTTTCTTGCTCCATATCATTTTCATACTTGTTATGTTTCTTTCATGCTATATATGGTCATTGTATTATGCTCATGATGTATAAAAACTAGTAAAACAAGTTATGGTATATATATGTTAACTTATGTTATTTAAACAAGTAAACTAGTGACTTTTATGGAGAACCATGACCAGAATAGTATAACTATGATATTTGACACTTACTTACTGTTATAAAGGACTTCAAAAGGAAAACATAGCAATTTGAATCACCCAAAACGAGTACACGAGTCAAAAGATACGGCCATAAGAAGTTAGCGAAACCAAAACGCCGAAACTGCCAATACCCTACTGTTTGCATTCTGCCATTTTGAAAGTCACCCTTCTGGTCCGATTCATCAAAAAGTTAAAACACGAAAGTTGTCCGGAACGACGTTTTCGTTCAGGTACAAAGAAGCTCGAGCCCTGAAAACGCTTTCCGAGTGATAATTTTCTTCAAATTCTTAACAGCCCATTTTTAGACCAAAGTTACTATATAATGATTATAATTAGATGAGACCAAGAGGTCTAATGACCTAAAGCCAAGACCACAACCATGGCTAAAGCCAAGGTTGAGTCTCAAGACCATGGTAACAATGACCAAGGTCACGGCAAAGCCACGGCTAAAGACCATATAACTTTTAAAGATCAAAAACTTATATATATGTTATCAAATACTACAATAGTAGGGAGTCTCATGTGAGGAGTTCATTAAGTAAGCCGTCGAGATGAGTTGTGGATTTACGAATTAAAGTGTCCTGGCTCCTCGAATATTTACTCCATGACTTCTGAATTATGTCGGCCCGAACGATAGTAAGAGATATACAACCTATACATGTTTCATAAACCATTTATATTCAACGACTTACACTATATACTAAGTACTACATCATGAACATTATGCAAGACATATATAGGCAATTCTTCGTATTCTTAGACGTTACTACAAACCTAAGTCGCAACGTTCTATTATAGGCTGCCCTTAGAGACTTTCGCGATTCGACTACCACTTTCATTTCTCATTACATAAGCTTAAGGTGAGTCATAGCCCCTACTCTTTTCATACTTGTTTTAACTCTTTGGGGGGGATACATGCTCAACTACTTGCTTACTTGTACAAATACTCAAAACATTTATACTTGATTGCTTTATACTTGATTGTGTTATACTTGATTAGCATTATACTTAACTGCGTTATACTTGATTGTGAGACTTCCAGTGGCTCCAGATTAAGTTGCTGGATGACCATTGAGACTGCCAGTGGCTCCAGATTAAGTTGCTGGATGACCATTGAGACTTCCGGTGGCTCCAAATTAAGTTGTTGGATGACCATTGAGGCTATTGATACATCCTAACATTTGCGAATGTTGGATACATCATAAACGTGAGGTCTTCGGAGATGAAGAGTAGACTCACGACTAATTGCTTAATTGTTTTGATGAACTTATACATGTCTTAATCATACTATATTGTAGCAGTGGGTTGTGAACACACAGGTTGCAAGTCTCTTATGGCGGGACTTGCAACTGAGTGGATTCTCAATGCCTTTGCTGTGTGAACATTATTTTAAGACTTTTTAACTGTTTTAAGACAAACTCTATGAACTCACCAACCATTGTGTTGACACTTTAGCATGTTTATCTCAGGTTAGTAAGGCAATAGCTAGTGCGTGGAACTTAGATTCAAGTTGCATATTCTGAAGACTTACGCTTTTATCATTTACCATTCAAAACATTTTGTATACATTTATGTATCATACTTTGGAATCTCATGTTTGTAACTTTGAATTCATTAATCGAATGGTAACTTTTCAAAACGTCTCATTTAGAGTTCGTTTTCTATAACTTGTACTTTGTATTATGAAGTAGCACCCCAATGACACAGTCTTCCGCTGCGGTATTTTGGGGGTGTTACATAATGTTTTGATTTTGGGGAAAAATGAGCTTGAAATGTTTAATGAGTTGAGCTCAATCTTATATAAGTTTGACTCGAGTTATTGTTGAGTTCTCGAGCTTGTAAGTAATATAAAATACGTTTTGGTTATCTCGAACAAAACAACCGAAGCTAACAAACTCTCCCATACAGTTCCCTTGTCTTGATGACGGTGCTGGCTTGGAGGATCGATGGTTGGTGGAACCACGGCGAGATAAGGCAGTGAAGTGTGGAGGTGGTGTGAGTCGGTTCTAGAGAATTAATGAGTTTGGCAGTGGTGTAACTCATCCATTCAATATTGCAAAACATTCATTGTAACTAGATACACGCATTTGACTCAAACAAGTACTAATGAGTTAAGGTAGGCATGCATGCAAGTTCATGTATCTGATTTTACAAGAAAACTACATGTTAAAGAAAGCGAGACTATTAAGAAAATGACATTATAGCTAGTAGGATCTTACGATCCCGATCCGATCATACGATCATGATCTTGCAAAAACGAAAGCGATCCTGGGTAGGATCTGATCCCGATCTTGAAACTTTTAATACTTTTAGTTTTTATACTTTTAATCATTTTAAACTTATCTATACATTTTAAGTAAATACAACAAATTAAGCTATATGTACAATCAATTTAAGCATTAGCACCTACACACATTGACTGGTCAACACTTATAATTAATATATATTATAACACACGTCACTTATAATATATATTATTACACATCACTTATAATATATATTATTTACAAAGCTTCTCAAACACACTTCACACACTCCAACATATACTTAATACTCTATCCGAAAATCACACACAGCTGCCTTGTTCTTTCTTTCTCTCTCTCACTACTACACCCTAAGTTTGACCCTAAGTTAGATCGAAAGCATATGGTAACATACTTAGATCGCTTCTATATTGACCCTAAGTTTGACAGATGATTTGGTTTATCTGATTATTTAGTTGTTTTTTTGGTTTATCTGATTATTTCATTGTTTGTTCTTATTTAATTAGTGTTATTTAGTGTTAGGGTTTATGTATGATCTGTATATTTGTGTTTTTTATTGTTAGGGTTTATGGTTGTTTTTAAGTTTTAGTGCGAATATTTAGGCTAAAACATCAAGTATCAAAGATAGAAGAAGTATCAATGATGGATGAAAAGACACCACTTTCAAGTATGAACATAAACTTGTTCTGGTGTTGTTCATCCATTATTGATTCATCTTTGTTCTTTGTCAAGTATGGGTGAACCGACACCACTTTCAAGTATGAACATAATATGTATCTGTATCAAAGATGGAAGAAGTATCAAGGATGGATGAAAAGACACCACTTTCAAGTACGAACATAAACTTGTTCTGGTGTTGTTCATCCATTCTTGATACATCTTTCCTCTTTGCCAAAATACAGAAAAAATGAAAATATTTTATCTTAGGATTAGGTTGAACTACCATAAACATATCAAGAACTTAAAGAGTTTTTTCATGTATTTAGTTACAATGAAAATATTTTCATTGCATTGTTGATATAAATTTAATATTATTTCATTGATTCATGATTAGCTCTCTAATGTCGTAGGACCTACATAACTAATATGTATGTTCATCTCATTTAAGTGAGCAATATAAATGATAGTAAGAATTTGGTTGCTAAGAACTTAAAGCTCAATTATCAGGGCAGATCTATCTAACGATGTTGATGGGTTCCATCGCTTTAATGGGACCCCATTTTCTAACGATGTTTAATGGTTCTTTCAATAATCAAGATTAAACATCGTTAGAAAACGGGGTCCAATTAAAGCGATGGAACCCATCTACATCGTTAGATAGATATGGCGTGATCATTGAGACGTCTTCAATGCGATAATGATATACTGTGTATTGTTCATGACAGGCCACACTCCTTCATTATCGCATTCAAGATGAGTGATGTTACTTAGACTCTATTCTTTACTCAACATTTGTAGATTGTTTGTATCACTCTGTTTGCTTTATATATATGTATGATGTATTTTTGATATAAGAATTATGTTGCATTTGTATTGAGAGTATAATGAAGATAAGTGGCGGATGTGTGTGCGAATATTTAGGCTAAAACATCCAAGTATCAAAGATGGAAAAAGTATCAACATGGGTGAACAGACAGCACTTTCAAGTATGAACATAAACATGTTTTGGTGTTGTTCATCCATGTTGATTCATCTTTGCTCTTTGTCAAAATACAGAAACAATTATCAAGTATAATTTGTAGGTTCGATGGTTGAATTTAGCGTCTTTGTCTTCCAGCATGTTGGTAGGTTAGAGATTCAAGGCTGAATAATATGTTGTCGTTGGCTAGGGTAGAAAGGATGGTAGTTCATTGCATTGTTATTATAAGTTTAATATGATTTCATTCATGCACGATTAGCTCTCTAATGTCGTAGAATCTACATAATTAATATGTATGTTCGTCACATCTAAGGGAGCAATATAAATGATAGTAAGAATCTGTTTTCTAATAACTTAAAGCTCAATGTCAGGGCAAATCTATCTAAAGTTGTAGAACGGTTCCATTACTTAATTTGGAAAACCTCTACTACCGTTATTAGATTGTGTCCAAAAAACAAAGCAATGGAACCTTTCTGCAACTTTAGATAGATCTGGCCTGATCATTGAGACATCTTCAATGCGATGATGATATAGTGTGTATTGTTCAGGACAGGTCACAC